>JAVGWN010002599.1:0-10976 GCA_034552555.1 Semaprochilodus insignis
AAATAGGGGGGAGAGAGATAAGGGTGAGAGGGAGAGAGAGAAAGAGAGTGGAAGATAAGGGAGAGAGAGAGAAAGAAGGGACAGAGAGATTGAGAGAGAGAGATTGAGAGAGAGATAGGGAGAGAAATATAAGGAAGAGGCAGAAAGAGATAGGGGAGAGAGAGATAAGGGAGAGAGAGATACGGGAGAGGCAGAGAGAGAGAGAAAGAAGGGAGAGAGTGAGAGATTGAGAGAGAGAGAGTGGGAGATAAGGGAGAGAGAGAGAGATAAGGGAGAGAGAGAGGTAAGGGAGAGAGAGAGAGAGAGACAGAGAGAGAGAGAGAGAGAGAGAGAGAGAGAGACAGAGAGAGAGAGAGAGAGAGACAGAGAGACAGAGCTCCACTTTATTAGTTATTACTTCCTTATAGCTCCACTATGTAGGTGTACAGTTACAGACTGTAGTGTATCTGTACTGCTCAGTGTATCAGCCCTCCTCTGCTACAGTCATCACTGGTCAGTTACTGGCCACAGGACTGTCCACATCTCTGGCTCAGCTCTGTGGTCAGAAACTGGCCAGTGATGAAGGGCTAGAGGATGACTAGCACACACGATGCATTAACAGAGCTACAGTCTCTGTTACACACACTCAGTGCCAGCTCTGCTCGTCAGCGCAGAGTGGAATTGTGGGTAATGAATAGCTGGACTTCCTCCTGGACCGGGCAGTGAAAGGCCACTCGTTTGTTAGGCTCATTATCCAAGTGTCCAAAGCAAAGAAAACCGGAGAAACCTGGATGGACTTCAGTCAGACGGCTTTACACGTACGCCATTCGGGGGTCCAGTGAGGGGCCTCGGAGGAAATGAGGGGGGATTTTACTGTGGAGCTGGAGTCTAGTAAAAGAGAGAGACAGAGAGAGAGCGAGAGACAGAGAGAGAGCGAGAGAGAGAGAGAGAGGGGGAGAGAGAGAGAGAGAGAGAGAAAGAGAGAGAAAGAGGGAGAGAGAGGGAGAGAGACATGGAAGCATACAAGTTCCGTATGGCATCCTGCGGCACATTTGCCCACAGATGTTACAGCTGGCCCTGTAGATCAATTGCACAAATAGCTGCACCCAGAGGGAATCAACCGACAGGACTGAAACTTGGTGTGTGTAGGTTTGACATTGTGGGACATGCAAATGATTCAAGTTTCACACTCGGCCGGACGTGCAAGGACGTGTCTTATAGCTGTACCTGACTGACCCAACAGTCACAACAGACATTCAGCGAGCAGTGATGTTCTCCATGAGTCATCTGGTTAGTGCAGCACCACGGCAGACGGCTGCACCACGCAGGACTACATGCACACAGACCGTTACGATGACTGTCCTTAACACCACGTCACCGTCACCAAAGACTGCAATGATGTCGTGCCAGACTGTCATGGAGTGACTCAGAACGTCAGCGGGTCATCTTCAGTGATGAGCCCCGCTTTTGTCTTGGTGGAGACGACCAACGAATCCGTGTGTGGAGGCACCGTGCTCAGCACCAAGATGGACGGTTTGTTGTCACACGTCACACGTCCTGGAGGCCTGGTGTCACTCCACCTCCACCCCTACTGCACCATCTGCAGGAACTGTGTGAGGATATTCAAGCTGCATGGGATGGATTATCACCGGACACCATTAGGAACCTCTACAACTCCATGCTGAGACGTCTGGCGTGTTGCATTAGCCATACTGAGAGACAGACTTCTGTATGTGTAGCTCAATAAATATTGATCATATCAGTCTAAATGTATCATCATTTATTGATCCTGGTAACCTTTATCTTCCTTCCCAACAGCACTGCAATCCCACACCTCCTTCTGGGTGCTGCTATTACTTTGATGATGAGTGTATACATATGAGGTTTTGTTCAGACAGGAACAAGATATGTGTGCATACAATATGTATATATACCCACACATATGAGACATGTGTTTGACCTCCATGTCCTGACATTGTATAAAAACAAACCTGAGTGTGTGTGCACTTTCATAGCATGCCAGTACTTAAGAGAGATGTCAGACAGACGGCTATGGTGCGGGGGTCTTGGATGATGGCCCACTGAGGGTAAGTGTGTGTGGGTTATCGTGTACAGGAGTCTGATCCAGACTCATTTTTCTGTGTGTGTGTATGACTGTGTGTGTGTGTCTGTGTCTGTGTCTGTGTTTTATTGTGTGCTCTGCTGCAGAAGCAAACACTAAAACCCATGTGGTGGCGTATCCGGTGTGTGATGGGTGCCAGGCCTGACTCTGACAGGCCAGAGCTGGAGACAGAGCCAGTATCACTGCCTGAACTGACCCTCAACTGGCCTTACACTGGCCTCACACTGGCTATACACACTGCAGTCGCCTGTAACATATGAGCAGAGGTAGAAGAGCAGTTAATAACCAGATACGTTATGAGTGAAGACAGTTGCAATTAACAGAGTCAGTTGCCTTGAGGGTCAACAAGTAACCAGGAAAAAGCTCTGTCCACTACACCTGCCCAGAGTAGTAACTAGTCACATTTACCCAGTGTCACTGCTGGACTGAGAATCGTCCATCAGCCAAAACTATCCAGCCAACAGCGTCCTGTGGGCAGAGTCCTGTGGACAGCATCCTGTGGGCAGAGTCCTGTGGACAGCATCCTGTGGGCAGCTCCCTGTGGGCAGCGTCCTGCGGGCAGAGCCCAGTGGGCAGCTCCCTGTGGGCAGAGTCCTGTGGGCAGCGTCCTGTGGGCAGCATCCTGTGGACAGCGCTAAAGGGCTAGAGGATGACCGACACTGCTCTGTGCAGCAGCAGATGAGCTATCGTCTCTGACTGTACATCTACAAGGTGGACCAGCAAGGTAGGAGTGTCTAATAGAGTGGACAGTGAGTGGACACAGTGTTTAAACACTCCAGCAGCACTGCTGTGTCTGATCCACTCACACCAGCACCACACACACTAACACACCACCACCACGTCAGTGTCACTGCAGTGCTGAGAATGATCCACCACCCACATAATACCTGCTCTGTGGTGGTCCTGTGGGGGTCCTGACCCTAGAACACAGCCTATAGTTCTTCAGAGAACTACAGAGTGCTCCTATATGGTCAGTGGAAGTGATAAAGTGAAAGCTAACTAGTTTTGAAAGCACATATTATTTATGAAAAAGGAATTTGTATGGAAACCTACTGGCTAACCTAGCTAGCTATTGAGTGACCTAACACTACATTCACACTAGCAGGCCACAAGTTTCTTACATTGCTCCAAGTTTGTCTCTTGTGGTGGTGTTTGAGGTCGCTCATCTTGTGGTGTGTGGCCGTGTACAAGGTCCAGGAAAGCTAACTAGTTTTGAAAGCACATATTTGTATGGAGCTGCTTGCGTTCGTGGCTAGCTTTACTGGGCAGTTTGCATGCTGGCTAACGTAGCTAGCTATTGAGTGGCCTAATTCCCCAGAGACACCAACAACATCCGCTACTTTCTTCCACACTTCAGTTTTCTACAGATGTATATGCACAACGACGCATCACACAAAGGCGAAATAGCGGTTATGAGCTTCTCCTCCATGCTCACCATCACACTGCTGAGAACTGGAACCAAATGCTGGTAAGAACTAAAGCTCAGAGAGCAGAAGCTGGGTTCCCCGTGTCTACGCTTGGGCCGAAGAATTTTTGGAACCTTCACCGCGGCATAATTCATTTGTATGAAGTTGAGAAAATACCAACTTTAGCTTGTTGCTAAATTGTGGCTACAGATCTTCGCATAGGAAATGTCGGCTGCTAGTGTGAACGCAGGGTAACCGTGAACCACGTGAGCTCTCTGTTTGTAGTAAAAGTGTCTAGAGCTCTACGGAAGTACTGGATTTGGGAACACAGCTCGTCGCTCTGCCAGAGCCGAACAGTTTCTAAAGCCCCTCTTTACAGAGGTCAGAAAAGGCCAGGTGGAGAGGAAGTTCTTATCACCCCCTTTCCGTTTTTCTCCCTCTCTCTGTTCTCTCCCTCCCTCCTTTTCTTTATCCCCTCTATAGGGATGTGGTGTGACTCCCTCTCTCACTCCTTTGGCAGTGGTGTAGAGTCTGGGCGAGGGTCCAGCTCCAAACAACACATACAGTACGGTGCCAGTGCAAAGGCCTGCAAGTTCATTCTCGTCCTCTTCTCCTCTCCAGCTTTCCTTCCAACTAAAGCAAAGTTCTGCAGTAACTCATCGCATTTCCTCGGCCGCATGTCCTCCAGTAATGCATTTGTACTCTTTCAAGTGCTAATAATTTCACTTCTGCTGAAGGGCATGACCAACTTTGACTCAGTTCTACTTTATCCATAGATCATAGTTATTTATTCTATCTGCTGTATTAAATTATCCTGATAGAGAGGAATAGAGCCTAACTGACTCCAGGTCTTATGCTGATGGATGCTGTATGTACTAAGATATCAAAAATAAGATAAAAGTCCCTTTACAATAATGCTAATTTATATATTTCACTTGTTAGGACGTGACTTATTGACCTTACGTTCAGGTCCAAGCCTTTACTGCGTTGGCTGAAGCTACTTGAACCTTGGCAAGTAAAATGATTGTGTATCTAGTTGATATATTTTGTATTTCTCATTTTATGGCTGTTATTATACCTCATTTCCAGTTATTTGTTCTTGGTTTAAGTGCATTTAGTAAGCCAAATGATCCCATTCCAAATCTGACTGCATTGGCAAATAACTTGACTTGTTTAAGCACATCTCTCAAACCAAACAAAATCTCATAATAAGATTACAATAATTGTATAATAATGATTTATAATGATAAATGTAAGATATATCGACTAGATATAAGGTCATTTTACTAGCTAAGATATCACTGTTTCGCAGTGTGGTCAAGCTGCAGGTTACCGAAGATAGTCTTAGCTGGACCACACAGAAAATGGGCCAACAACCGAAACATGAAGATGTGTCTTCACCTCAAGAACCACCCTATCGGCTTTACCAGTCGACCTTCATGTCTGGGTCCTAGCTTCTACTGTATTGGCTGAGGTTCTCATTGTTTGAATAGACCTGGATCCCAAAAACTACTCAGTTATCATTCCAGCTCTTTCCTTGTGATGAGAAAGAGAGGAGTAGATGGCTGCAGTTGAAACCTAGCTAACGTTAGCATTTACTGGTAAAGCCAAATTAGCTTTTTGTGGAGACCCTTGATATAGTCTGTGGGTGTCTTTTGTAGGGGGTTACTTGCTATGAAGCCACATCTTTGCGTTTTGGTTGTCAGGCTTTCCAGTCAGACGAGCTAGCTCAGACGGCTAGCTAGCAAGCTTCACTTTGATTTAGCTGACCAGTACATAGAAACAGCTGATAACCAGAACATGAATATGTCGGTTCATAGCAAGAAACACCCTATAAAACCCACAGACTGTATCAATAAGGTCTGCAAATTGCCCCGTTTGGATGTTGTCAGTGGGGGCTAACATTAGCTAGCAGTTAGCTAGGTTCGCTAGGTAGCTAACATTAGAGTCTGCTGGCACCAAACCTTGTCTTTCTTTATTCGTTCAAGGATCATAACTCATCTTTTCAACTGCAGACATCTCTTCTTCTCTTTCTCATCACAAGGAAAGAGCTAGAATGATAACTGGGTAGTAGTTGGACGTGGCATCTATTTCAACAACAAGGAACACGGCATAACACCCTATAATCCTGGACAGTCTGAAGTCACTCTTGTTTCTCTGGCCCTTTCAGCACAGTTCCCTTAAGGCTAGCAACGCGATCCAGGGCTCTTTGGAAAGGGTACGTCATGCTCGACCTGTGGAGTTTGGCTTTGTCACTGATTTTTAAGGTCGGATTATTATTATTCCTCTTCTCCTGTGGTTTTATTAATGATGTCATCAGCGATTAGTCAACATCAACTATCATCACATAACTGTCAACTTTAGAAAATATGTGCAACCCCTAAAAAAGGCTTATTGTGCTGATGGGGCCCCATGTGGACCAGTAGGGGCCCTTTTTTCCTTCCTGCCAGTCAAACATTCTCTGCTTACAACTTACATTAACATACAGCATATGTGATCTTGTATGTAGAGCTACCACTGCTGTTTATCATTCCTCACAACTACCCAGAACCCCAGCAACCGCCTAGGATACCAAAGCATTCTCATAGCAACACCCCAGAAACCACCTGGGATACCTCAGCATCCTTATAGTAACCACTTAGCAACCCACCTGGGATACCAGAGCAACCTCATAGCAACACCTTAGCAACCCACCAGGAATACCACAGCATACTCATAGCAACACCTTAGCAGCCACCTGTGATACCACAGCAACTGCCTAGCAACACTCTAGCAACTACCTGAGATACCATAGTAACCGCCTAGCAATAGCCTAGCAACCACCAGAGATACCATAGCAACCACTTAGCAACACTCTAGCAACCACCTGTGATACCACAGCAACCTCAAAGCAAGGCCCTCGCAACCCTTTGGGATACCACAGCAACCACCTATCAACATTCTAGCAATTACCTGAGATACCGCAGTATCCACCTAGCAATACACTAGCAACCACCTGGGGGACCATAGCAACCACAAACCACCACATTTTCAACCACCTGTGATACCATAGCAACCACCAAGCAATGCCCTAGCAACTACCTAGCAATATACTAGCAACCAGGGTTGGAATAGATGGGAAAAGCCCCCTTATTGTGGAGATCTGCGGGAGCACAGCGGTGAGAACAAGCCGAACAAGCACGTGTGCTGTGCGTTACTGAGCCAAACAGTGTAAAACAGTTTAGAGCATGTTGGTCTCATGTAAAGACTGAGTCTGACTCCTGAGTGGACCGGCTGCTCTACAGGGACTTCAGTAATGGTCACTGGTGGATGATGATATAAGGGGCTTCAGGATGGCTGTTCAACACCTACTTACTGTACCGTGATCATTTGTTGACTTACAACAGATATGAGCATGTAGACCACCACATAACAACATGATCTGTGTAACCCCTCTGTTTCCCAGGCTGAATGCTTGTAGTTGTAAGCCACGGCCTCCTGACGCTGGTCATCCTCCTCCACCTTTCGAGTCCCATTTACACCCCGCTTTGAGAAGCCTGTGGAGGGTTGAGGTTCAGGTGAGTTTAAAGGAATCTGGAAATGAATATTTACAGCGTTACAGTCTGTCAGTGCAAAACGACCAACAGCACATTCCTCTGAACCCTGCGCTACGGAGGTGGAGGTTTTAGACAAGCTGAGACAGACAGACTGAAACTCATGACACATCAAAGCAACCCCTACACACTTCACCCAAAAGGAGAACTCCACCGGTTATTCAGAAGTTCAGCCTACTGAAATAGTTGAGATGTAAACAGAGTCATTCAGAGAACTAGAGTCAGAACTAGAGTCACAGTGGTGCTAAAAGGAGACAGACGTCCACCTCTAAAAGCTCCTTCACAGCCTGATGTCTGAGATGCTGTTTTATGATTCACTGGAGGTTTAGACAGTAAATAAAGGGTCTATATGTGTGTTGTAGACGTGGAGACCCCGGTTCCCATCACCACCACTGTGTAGACTATCTGACCCAACCTCACACCAAACCCTCCCTGATCTCTCTGCTTACACAGCTATACAGAAATTTGAAAATTTGGTGGAACTCCCCTTTAAGGTGGCACGCGAGTCTACACACAAACGTTGCAGTTCTGTAGAAGCACCTCAGGTGTGCGGAGTGATGAAAGGATAACAAAGACAAGCAGATCCATGCCAAACAACATTAGCCTGAAAATACATCACTGCAGGGCAAAACACACACACACACACACACACACACACACACACACACACACACACACACACACACACACACACACACACACAGATATACACATACACATACACACACAGATACACACACACACACACACACACACATAGATATACACATACACATACACACACAAACACACACACACACGCACACAAAAATATACACATACACACACAAACACACACACACACACGCAGATACACACACACGCACACACAGATACCCACACACACACACACATATGCACACACGTACACACATACACACAAACACGTGCGTACACACAAACACACACACACACACATACACACACACGCACATACACACCCACACGTGCGTATACACACAGACACGTGTGTACACACAAATACACACACACACACACACTCACACACACACACAGGACACATCCATGCAGTCTTCACAAAACAACCAAACGGAGGAACCTCAGCAGGCAGCGCTTTATACAGACATTAGATTCCTCGGAATACTGTATATTCCACTACACTACAAACGTCTTGTACCTACAGTTACTGGCCACTTTATCAGAAACATCTTTGGGGAATGGTCCACTCCTCCTCTCAGTATCTGGTATACAGCACTCCTGGGGTCAGAAATGACCAGTGCTCACTTAGGGGAACAGTCTATAGCTGTAGTGCTAAAAAGCGCACCTGTGTGGTGAGTGTTTCTGATAATATGGCCGCAGGTCCATCTCATTGTGGCACTGAGCGGTCTTTACCGATGAGGTCACACACTGCGGGTGAAGGCCTGAGGGCTTGTTTTTATTCGTCTATTTGGGGAAATTTGACTCTTGAGGTTCCCCGAAGCTCAGGACCATTTCTCTACCTCTGTGCTGGTAGAAGGGGCCCACTGAGTCACTCTCCACCTCCGTCCATCCATCCATTTATCCCTCGTTCTTTGTCCGAGCTACTACAAAGGGGAGGAGACGGCGAGCAAGAGGACAAAAGAGCTGCCAGTCAGACATGCTGCTGCTGGAAAGTGAGTTTGTGAGGGTGCGGTTGGAGTGGAGGGCAAACGTGACCTCCTAACATGAAGGAACAGGTTGCCATATATTTCAAATAGATGTAATTTTTATTTGTTCCAGTATGTTGTAGAACTATCATTTTAATATGTCTTAAAGTATCCATGTTCTACAGTTTTCCTCCGTGTCATATTTGGCCCCTGAGGTCCACTCGTATTAATGGAGTGGTTTGATTTACCAAACACACTGATTTTCCATCCTCTCTTTATCCCTTACTGCACGTTCGCACTAGCAGGCCACAAGTTGCTAACGTCGCCCCAAAGTTTGTCTCTTGTGGGTGTGTACAACGCCACTCAGGTTACCGTGTGTGGGCATGTACAAGGTCCAGGAAAGCTAGCTAGTTTTAAAAACCCATATTATTATTGATGGAGGAATTTGTATGGACACCTAACTGCTTGCATTCATGGCTAGCTTTATTGGCTGGCTAGCATGCTGGCTAACCTAGGTAGCTATCGAGTGACGTAACCCTACATTCACACTAGCAGGCCACAAGTGGCTAACGTCACCCCAAGTTTGTCTCTTGTGGGTGTGTTCGAGGCCGCTCGGGTTACAATGTGTGGGTGTATACAAGGTCCAGGAAAGCTAGCTAGCTTTGAAAGCACAAATTATTACTGATGAACAAATTAGTATGGAATCCTAACTGCTTGCAATTGTGGCTAGCTTTATTGTTCGGCTAGCATGCTGGCTAACCTAGCTAGCTATCGAGTGACATAACTCCCCAAATATCCGCTACTTTCTTTAACAAGAAGAAACAGCGGTTATGAGCTTCTCCTCCACGTTTACCACCACACTGCTGAGAACTGGAACCAAATGCTGGTAGGAAAAGAAAGCTCAGAGAGCAGAAGCTGGGGGGACCTCGGACCACCATGCCTATTTTTGGACCAAAGAATTTGTTGGAGCAAATCACTAACAATGTAGCTTTACAGCATCACAATTAATTTGCATAAAGTTCATAAAATCTCAGCTTGATTTGTTGCTTGCTGCTTGTCGATAAATCACAGCTACAGATCTCGTACTCCCAGAGGAACTGCTGGCTTGTTGCTCTGTTGCCTGCAAGTGTGAATGCAATGTATTTGTTACTGTTGTTGTGCCTGACATATGTATATGACCTCTATTCCGATTGGTTGTGATGATACTGAGCCCTCAGTCCACAGTAAAACACCTGTTATGACTTAAGCATGAGTGGGCGGAGCCAAGCTGCTGTAGGCTGTATAGGTGAATATATAGGAACGTACTGGTTTTCGTGACATCACGGAAACAACATATTCAAACAGGCATGTAAGGCAGGGGTGCACAGGTCCACTCCTGGAGGGCCGGTGTTCAGTGGTGTGTCCGCCTGAACACACCTGATTACAGGCCTCTGTTAATTGGCAGATTTAGTGGGTGTGTTTGTGTAGGGTCACCACCAAACTGTGCCGGACACCGACCCTCCAGGACCGGAGTTGTGCACCCCTGATGTAAGAACTGTTACAAACCAGTTTTCCATGCTATCGGCCCTTTAATCTCAAGCAGCGGATGATCCAATGGAGCAGGCAAGTGTGGATACTGAAGAGCTTCTTCTTTCATTCCTCCTCCTTCATTCTTGCCTTTTATTCCTGTATTAGCCTTTTACGCACCGGGAGCCGCATGAACGCCTCGGTGTTGTGGGGGATTTAGAGCTGAACGCAGTGAGGGAGGGAAAAACAGAGCGAAAGAGAAAAAGAAAGGAGTGTGCGGGGGGTCAGTGACCCATACCTGTGCACCAGGACCCCATTAGTGGCCTGCTGGGCGCTCTTTTGTGAGTGATCAGGCTGGATGGATGAGGGACAATGGCCATGTCCCTCTCCCACTCTCACCTCCATTACTGACACTGCCTGAGTGTGTTTACTGTAGCACCGCTACACAGCGCACTAATACGGTGATTTATTACAGACAGGGCAACCCAATTACAAGCCTCACATAAATGGGATGTGAATAGAGTGATGCAGCTTATTATGAGCGTGTTTGGGGCACATGGTAACGGAGTCAAGCCCTGAAGATCAGCACATTAATATGTTCAGGCTGAATGCAGTGTGCCAGGCCCTGTATATACACTCATCATCAATAGCTGCACAAATATCTGCACCCAGAGGGAATCAGCCTACAGGAATGAAACTTGGTGTGTAGGTTTGACATTGTGAGACATGCGAATGATTCAAGTTT
>JAVGWN010002600.1:0-10975 GCA_034552555.1 Semaprochilodus insignis
ATATATATATATATATATATATATATATATATGTCCTCAAAAACCCAGAACGCCACCACCACAGCACTGTTTCCACACAAGTTGGCGGATACACAATTCATTTCCCTAAAAATACGAAATGGTATTAAATTTACAGGTGCACGCTCATGCAGAACTTCCACCTCATCAACCCATAGATCACTTTCACGCATGGCTGAGAGGGCTATAAATCACAGTGGACAGAATGAGACTAATTACCACTCACCTATACAGCCTGTCCCAGCTGCAGGGGTACTGGCTGTACCTTACCCTGCAAAACGCCCTCACGGAAACACAGTCCTCGACACTCTGCTGCCTTCCAGAACACAGAAAGGACAGTCAGGGTAATGCAACTGCAGTTTATCTCCTGGGTCACAGAGAAAGGCAAACACTGAATGCGTTATAGATTGTTGGAAAGGGACGTCTACATTCACCTGCGGTGTTTGAGTGGGTCGTTTCTGAAAGGAAAGCAACAATTAACCTGATATTTAGAACAAGGACACAGAAAGCTGGCATTTCTATAGGGGTATTCTGCAGGAGAGCTTTAGTGTGCCATACCTAGAGGAATTCACCAATGTAGAATTGCAGGGAACCAAACGACTGATGCATCAATGCATAAAAGCATTGGGGGCAGCCTTAGGGGTTAGGGAACCAGACTTGTGACTGGAGGGTCGCTGGTTCGATTCCCTGAACCGACAGTTATGACTGAAGTGCCCTTGAGCAAGGCACCTAACCCCCAACTGCTCCCCGGGCACCGTGGGTAAGTGTGCTCACTGCCACCTAGTATGTGTATCCAGTAGTGTGTTTGTCCGTGTGTGTGTGTGTGTATTTTGCGTCACAGATGGCTTAAATGTGGTAGGCAAATACCTCTGTGTACAGTGCAACTGGCAAATGGTTCTAAATTCTAATTCTAAGCCACCTTACAGAAGGTTTAGACATTCCGGGGGACGTTCAATCAAGCCGTTTTGATGCGGTTTCTGGATTGAATGAAAGGTCTGAACAGTGTGAAACGGTGTGCAACGAGTTTTGAGGTAGGTTTTCTCTGGTTTGATGGACGTGTCAGAGGTGTTATCCAATCAGCAGAGACGTATATATGTATAAACCCAGACGTATTAACAGATTCTAATAAAGTCCTCTACAAATACGGCTGCTGCAGCTCTGTGTTCGCAACACCAGAAGACGTCAAAAGACATGTTTGTTGCTATTTTTTAATCAGGCTCCAAAAATTCTTTAAAAATTCTGCCACAATTGGGAATTCTACAATGACAAAAGTGTAAACAATTACACTTAAATAAACATTCTGCTCCGTTTGATCAGGTTTCGAGAAGGTTTCTGCCTGAAATCTTATTACTTAAAACAGAGATACAGGCAGGATGTTGTGATGCAAAACAAAAAGGAAAGGAAACTTTTTTTTCCCACATTTTCCACTACTTTACCATTCCACATTATGGCTGTCCAATGAAAAACACGTATCCTCATTTTTGTCGATTTTTACTTGTATGCATCATTTGAACACAGCAGCTGCTGTTTACACTGTGTGAATATTATATGACAAATGGACCAACAAAAATGGCTCAAAACTGCTTGTAGGAAAGTCTGGTTCCATTGACTTACATTAAACTAACTGAGGTTTTTGGCCTCTACTGTAAAGCTGCCTTTTTGGAGGTACTTGTTTTTCTTGGGATAGCAATGATATAATATGCAGTAGACACGTGTAGGTTCACTGGTGGTTTAGATAGTAAATAAAAGGTCTGTATACGTGTTGTAGACATGGGGACCCCTGGTTTTTCCACCCCCACCATTGTAAAGAACAATTGAGTCTCTACAATCAGCCATTTCACACCAAACCCACTCTCAATGGGCTAGGGTTAGGGTGGTAACCACTGAATTAGCATAAATTAAGTCAAAGTAAAACCTTAAGCCAAAAAAGGCACCTTTAGCATACAACACCTGTATGTGAATACCAACCCAGACCCATTTCCAGAACCAAACCACTGAGGACTAGTTAGACATAACTTGCACACATCAATTTAGATACATCCATGATGGTAAGTCTTCTGCTTAGCTAGGTCGTCATCATGTTTCCAACATTACTGGACATCCAGTGTGCTAAGGATACACCAGAGGTGTCAAACTGGCTTCCGTCTGGATCACAGCTCATTAAACACACCTGATTCAACTCATCAGCTAATGAGTAAGGCCTTCATGAGCTGAGAGCACTGGGAGAGGGGAAACTCTAAGCTCGCTAAGACGGGAAACCCTGTTTTTCCCCCTAAACTGGATTTTTCCCTTAGCACTTTGTAATGAAATCAGACTGGGGATGCAATGCATGCTTTTACATCCATGCAGAATTTGGCCTGCCTTAAGCCTGGATTAGTCTTGGCTTTTACGTTATACAAGCCCCGTATGGGAGGAGAAGGGTTCCATATACACAAGCCTGTCATTCATCTCAAGTAGGCCATATAACTGTACAGCTGTGGCCTAAAATGCGAAGCCAACCCCTCAATGCTTCCTTTCAAACCGTATAGAACTGGGCTGAATCAGAGCAGCTCGGCTCAGGACTCTGCACCGAATCCAGATGTCATCATGGAACTCATAACAGCTGGAAAGAAGCCTAGAAAACCCTGTAAACCTGACATGCTGAGTGTACGTAAGTGATTTATGAAAACACACTGCATTAACTCATCTGAGCTTCCACTGTGTACTGTGGTTATGCAACCTGAACTGAATTAACTCACATGACTCAGCGCTCAGTCTCCATGAACCGTTTGACTAACTCAACAAAATAAACAGTGCAGTGTAGACACAGTCTGCTCTGCTCAGTAGCACCAACCTGCAAGTCAATTCGCACAGAAGCTACAAGAGTTCAGTCCATAACAGGGTTGACAACTGCTGAGGTGACTGGAGTGATTTTTTTCAGGTGGCTGAAATGAGACTGAAGTGAGATGTTTAGATGACCAGAGTGAGACTTATAGGTGACAGCTGGGAGATTTTCAAATGTCCAGCAGAACTGCTGTGTCTGATCCACTCGCACCAGCACAACTAACACACTAACACACCACCACCACGTCAGTGTCACTGCAGTACTGAGAATGATCCACCACCCACATAATACCTGCTCTGTGGTGGTCCTGTGGGGGTCCTGACCATTGAAGAACAGGGTAATAGAGTATACAGAGAAACAGATGGACTACAGTCTGGACCTGTAGAACTACAGAGTGTCCTGTATGGTCAGTGGAGCTGATAACATGGACAGTGAGTGTAGATAGAAGGAGGTGGTTTGATGTTATGGCTGATTGGTGTGTGTGTGTGTGTGTGTGTGTGTGTGTGTCTTCTGCTTACACCAACCCACAATAGAGAGCAGCCAATCAATACACAGCACATTCACATACTTTAGTTATGGATGCACAGTAATGAAAACAGCCTGTTTAAGCGAGGTTGGAAAACGGCAAATATACGACCTGTGGCCACATATATATATATATATATATATATGTGGCCACAGGTGTATAAAACCATATATATGTGGCCACAGGTGTATAAAACCATATATATGTGGCCACAGGTGTATAAAACCGAGCACCTAGACATGCAGACTGCTCTACAGACATTAGTGAAAGAATGGGTCGCTCTCAGAAGCTCAGTGAATTCCAGCAAGGTGCTGTGATGAGATGCCACCTGTGCAACAAGTCCAGTCGTGAAATTTCCTCCCTACTAAATATTCCACAGTCAGTGGTAGGCCACGTAAAATGGCAGAGTGGGGTCAGCGAATNCTCAGAAGCTCAGTGAATTCCAGCAAGGTGCTGTGATGAGATGCCACCTGTGCAACAAGTCCAGTCGTGAAATTTCCTCCCTACTAAATATTCCACAGTCAGTGGTAGGCCACGTAAAATGGCAGAGTGGGGTCAGCGAATCCTGAGGTCGCCAACTTTCTACAGAGTCAGTCGCTACAGACCTCTAATTGATTTTAGACAATTTCATGCTCACAACTTTGTGGGAACAGTTTGTGGATGGCCCCTTAAAGAGACATGGATGAGCGAGTTTGTTGTGGAAGAACTTGACTGGCCTGCATAGAGTCCTGACCTCAACCCGATAGAGCACCTCTGGGATGAATTAGAGCGGAGACTGAGAGCCAGGCCTTTTCGTCCAACGTCAGTGTCTGACCTCACAAATGGGCTTCTGGAAGAACGGTCAAGAATTCCCATAAACACATTCCTAAACCTTGTGGAAAGCCTTCCCAGAAGAGTTGGAGCTGTTATAGCTTTAACTTATATAACTTATATAAGGGTGGGCCGACATCATATTAAATGATGCCCTATGGCTTAAGAATGGGATGTCGCTCAAGTTCATATGCATGTGAATATATATATATATATATATATATATGTGTATGTATGTATGTATATGTATGTATGGGGCCTTTAATGAATAGAAATCCTCTCTGAAGGACCTTTGAGAACATCTCGTGCACTCTCCGAGATCCCTCACACACTGGTGATGATTTATGTCATTGGCAGTCTCATATAAAGATCATCACCCATGAGCGAGAGCTCCACACTCTCCTGTACAGAGGCAGGGAAGCTTACCGGCACAGGCCTCCGACCCTGCATGAACCTCCCATGCTTTAGAGGTGATCAGCAGCCGTAATACAGCCGGGGAAGAGTCCTCTTCACCAACAAAGACACACATGGACAGAAGTGTGAAATCGGTGCGGCCCTCTCTTAGAGGACCCCTGTGAAGTTGAAGAGGCATTTCGAGCAGCGCTGAGCAAACCCAAAGGGGAGGGAGATGAACTTGTGAAACAGCTCAGTCCTGCTGTCTCTCTTACTGTGAGTCATGAGTTTAAGGTGATAACATCTCCTGGACATGCTGAAGAAAACAACTGCACCTACTTCTGCCCTTCTGATAGTGATGGACGAGGTACACACACCATGTAGTGACTCTGATGAGTAAGGTTAAATACTCCTCCAGTGTCAGTAGAAGTTCCTCCCTTTAGTCCTCCACTGGAGTAACAGTACTAAAGTATTTCCCTTCAAATGTACTTAAGTATGGAGAGTAACAGGAGCATGATTTATTATGGCTCTAATGTCCTATTATCATTTCTGGAACAAGACTCTTAATCAGCTCAGTGTAGGTGAAGAGACTCTAGTGTCTCTCAGTCCACCAGTCTTTAATAGAAGCTCATTAATTAGTCTGACACTGATGATGATAAGCACAGAACACTGAAGGAGAACAGGTTCCATTAGCTAGAACCAAGCTCTGTCTAACAGGCCAAAACAAGCTCAAAACACAGTGACCGCTGTTCCCTGATAGGTGGGCTCACTTCACACTTCTTTGGTTTGGACATGTTACGTTTTTATGCAAATATAAGCCAAAAGAAATGAGAGATTTGACCATAATGTAGTGGAATACACAGTAAGATATCAGACTTTGAAATGTCTAATTGGAGTTAAAGTAAAAAGACCCCCACAATGGAAACACTTCAGTACATATACACAGTACCAATTACATTTACCCCCTTACGCTGCCCTCTGACTATAGTCGTCCTACACGGATTTCCACAGGACAACAATGGGAATCTTATAGTAAATTGGGACACTGTTATTCCTAGATAACCAAACACTGCTAGGTAAACAACAAGCAGCACAGGCCAGCATGGCTGGTCACCAGCAAAAGTGGCATATGTTGTGTTGGGGATGCTTGCCAACAGCAATGGTCAAAAGTTAATATCACTGCTGTCAGAACAAAGCCTCATGTCCAAATCCATGTCCATGTCCATTCAGCATTATGTCCATCTCCAAAATGATAACTTTACAGGAGAAGGAAAAAACATACCCTACTTGTAATAAAAGTCAATGGAACCAGACGCCCCCCCCCCCCCCCCCCTATTTTAATAATAGTCCCCAGGAATCTGGTCACCTTGCCCTTATATCACTAACCTTAGCTAGATAGCTTGCTGCTAACAGTATGTCCATGTTTTGAACCACCCTGTAGTAAAAAGGTCATAAATTAATGTAATTCTGAGCCCCAACGTCCCACTGCCAAGCTAAAGGGGAATTCAAACTTTCTGCAGAAATCAATTATTGAAACGTAACCAAAGTCGTTCAGAGTCATACAGACTCAGACGTCTTTACAGTGGTGGTGATGGGAACCAGGGGTCTCTATGTCTGCAACACAAACATAGATACTTTATTAATTATCTAAACCACCAGAGACACAGGCTACACAGCCTTGAATATTCATCAGAATTCCGCATTCAATCATTCATCTTCTGAGCTGCTTATCCTTCTGTGTATGGGGGATGTTGGAGCCCACCCCAGCGCTCATTGGGCAGAAGGCAGGAAACACCCTGGACAGGCCGCCAGTCCATCACAGGGCAGATACACACACTCACACCTGGGGTGGGGGGGCAATTTAGCATCTTCCACCAGTTCACCTGACTGCATGTCTTTGGACTGTGGGAGGAAACCATAGCACCCGGATGAAAGCCACACAGACACGGAGAGAACATGCACACACCACACAGAAAGGACCCTGGATGTGCCAGCCTGGAATCAAATCCAGACCCTTTTTGCTGTGAGGCAACAGCGCTACCCACTGCGCCACTGGAATTCCTTTTCATGTATCTTTATTTTAGGCAGAACAAAATCGCTCCCTGCCAACAAGAACAGGATCCTCGTCTCCTCTGCTCATGAATAAGTGAGAGACGAACATGCAGCAGTGCTTAAACCACTGCATATTCACAATTCACTGAAACCCGAGTGAGATAAAACAGCTTTAGATAACGTTACACAACCGTGCTCGCAGAGACCGATCGGTGTCCGCTCCTATCAGCCCCGCAGTGAGAATGTAGAACATCCAGATGTTCTGTGGTGAGTTTAAAACAGCTGGAAAAGAGGCTAGCACTAAATCACCGTCTCCGATTCTAACACTATGACAGCTAACCAATGTGCTGCTGATTGCTGGCTTTTACGAGCTGACCATTAAAGCCTGTCTGCTGTGGCAGTGGAGCGTTCACGAGTGACCTACAGTAACTCCGGGTTATTTTTGAGGCTCGCTCTCCTGCTCGCTCTGCCACAAGGCCACCATTTAACTGTCTTCAGTCCGTCCCAATAAAACCCAGCACTGTTCCACTGGCCTCCTATAAATCAGGCAGCATAAGACGACAATGTGGCCCAGTTCGATCTGCCAACAGCTCTGGGGCCGCAGCCAAGCCCTCTGCCAGGCTGTTTACACACCGGACCACCGACAGTCCCGTGGCACCATCACACACCAGCGGCCGAATGGAATTAATCAGGGATCCAGCTTGTAGACCTCTGATTAGTAGACGTTAAAGGAACTGGGCTTATCTACACAGGTAATGAAGGAAAAGGGTTCATCTGAGTCAACCTCTCAACATGTAGCTGTCTTATTGAGTTATTGATCTTAATACAGCATCTACTATAAACTATTCAGTATCTAGATAGATCAGCAGATAATGATAATACTGAATAAACATAATAAACTTGCGCATATATTGGTATTTAAGTAAAGTGTCTGGAGTATCCAGGAGTGCAGATGTACAGGATATACAGTAAAGTGTAATAGTGCAAATAAATAAACCTCTGATTTAACATGAGATTCAGTCCTCATCTGTCCTCTTCCCTCTACTAGGAGTTATTCAGTATCTACTATGAAATTATTTAGTATTTACTATGAATTATTCAGTCTCTGCAATTAATTAATATTAGTATATATTATTAGTTATTCAGTTTATTCAGTGGAAACCCACACAGACACGGGGAGAACATGCAAACTCCACACAGAAAGGACCCCAGTCCCCGGACGCCCCAGCCTCGAGAATCAAACCCAGCCTCTTCCTGCTGTGAGGTTGACATATCTAACCAATGCACCAAATGTGCTTATCTAATAATAACAATAATAATAATAATAATAATAATAATAATAATAATAATAATAATAATAATAATCACAATAACAACAACAACAACAACAACAATAATAATAACAATAATAATAATAATAGCACCAAGTATCAACCAAAACCAGGCCAACATCTGATCAAGCATGATCAACAACACGGTTTATACAGAACCGCAGCTATTTGTATTCGGGTCTCTCTCTACAGGCAGCTGTGACATTTCAGGCTAGATTAGATACAGAATCAGATCAGGTTCAATCTCTCTATCTTCTGATATTCAGTCCAGCCAGTACTCTCCAAAGTCTCAGACTGAGGTCCCTAATTATATATCATCATCATCATCATCATCATCATCATCATCATTAAAAATAATAATTAGTCACTTTTGGGGGGGTTAACACCTCTACCTATGTTGGGAGCTGTACGCTCTCGCTCTCACAGGTGAACGAGACTGGAGACGCTGTATGAACGGATTTGAGGACAGAGTGAAGGGCCTCGGAGTGCCGCTTTGATGTGTTGCATAACAAGTCAAATAATGAAATATCCTGTTCTCCATTTCTCCGGATTACACTCCGCATCTGCATAACAAACAACCAGCTTTCCAATCTCCGCCAGCCGCGTGAGACACACAGAGTTTACCCCGGAGATTCCACACTTCTCTCCGTGCTTTCCCTCAGATTTACTGCTCACACAGCTCGGCGCTCATTAATGCACGAACAGCACGGCTCGCGTCAAGAGCGCCTTCACTTCAACCCCGCACTTCTTATTACAATCCCAGCCAGGTGCCTCAGGAAACGCGACATTTTAAACCAAACTGGAGAGATATCACATTCGCACGCTGCCAGGCATGTGGAAGAGAGAGGAAAGGTCGTTGTGAAGGTCACTGTGCGGGTCACTGACTCTGTGGAAGAGCGTATGTGTCGTCTCGACGGGCTGCTGGCCTGAGATACATTTCTGTTGAAGTTGTTCACATCCGCGTCACACTCATCCTTACCTGACATATATCCCCAAGACTCCTGACGTAACAAGATTCCTAAAAATTGGCAACAAACGACACATAAATTACTTGCACCTAAAAAAAAATGGTCTTAACCATCTAAGCACTGGTACCATCAATGGTTGACCAATTCCTGGTGATGCCAAAGCCATCCGTAACTGTCCACTCTCCCTCTCTCTATCTGTCTGTCTGGATGGGCAACATGGTCTTCCCTCTTTCCCTTGCTCTCAGCACAGCGCTAGCCAACCCAGGCATCTCTGTTAGCTGATGTAGCAGAATTAGCAGTTAGCATTCTCCCTTAAGCATATTGAGCCATCCAGTTAACGGGCTGAAATGGTGGAGTGAAGCTTGATGTTACTCCGAGGAAGCACATGCCAGCTGTCATCCTTCCTGACCAGTGGGAAGTGGGAATAGCCATAACTAAACTAGCTGGCCACCCCTGCTAAATCAGCAGTGTACAGGCATAACAAACACATGTAACTGTACACAACAGCATGGTTTCAGAAACCTGGCATGTGCGTTTATGATTAGTTCTCATTCCCCCATTAAAACCATATGATGTTCTGTACATCTTTGAAGAGTAAATTGTTATTAGCATGCTAGCAAGAGGCTGATTCTAGTGGTAGATCCTGCAGTTTGGGGTACATGATGTACACTGCAAAAGACTGTATTTCATTCAGATTCAGTCCACGATGTGAACTGCACACTTAAAGTCTGCAACCAAGACCGATTCTGGGCTCTTCTGGGGGCTGCTAAACTTGTGTGAAAGTATCTTAAGCCTTTCACAGTGAGATATCGGCCTACAGAAGTAGTGTCTCTCAGTATGGTGTTGGGCCGCCATGTTTGCTAACATGCCAGACGTCTCGGCATGGAGTTGTAGAGGTTCCTAATGGTGTCCTGTGATAATCCATCCCATGCAGCTTGAATATTCTCACACTGTTCCTGCAGATGGTGCAGTAGGGGTGGAGGTGGAGTGACACCAGGCCTCCTGGACGTGTGGTGCGTGACAGCAAACTGATCATCTTGGCGCTGACCACAGTGCCTCCAAACACGGGTTCACTGGTCGTCTCCACCAAGACAAAAGCGGGACTCGTTACTGCCATTTTGCTGCGAGTGACTCCATGGCAGCCTGGCACGACACCATTGCAGTCTTTGGTGACACTGATGTGGTGTTAAGGTATTCATCGTCTCTCTCTGTGGTTCCTGTAGGTCTCCCAGATCCTTCATGTTGCTGGTGCGTGGCTTCTTCTATCCAGTGTCGCCAACAGCATGCAAGGGTAGTATCTGCACGACCGGTGTGGGTCGCAAAATACATGAATAAGACCATCAAGTCTTAACCCTAACTGAGGCAGTGAGTAGCTTCTCATTTGTTAAACAACCATGTGGAAAGACACGTCCTGTGGTCGTGGAAAAGCTGTTCATCTGTCCACACGCACACTGCAAAGGGAACTCAAGGGATTGGGACTAAACAGCTGTGTAGCCTTAAGAAAACCACTCATCAGTGAGGCTAACTGGCAAAAACGGCTTCAGTCTGCTAGTGAGCATAAAGACTGGACTCTGGAGCAATGGGAGAAGGTCATGTGGTCTGATGAGTGCAGATTTACCCTGTTCCAGAGTGATGTTCCACCATGCCTAGTGCCTACCGTGCAAGCCTGTGGGGGCAGTGCTATGATCTGGGGTTGCTGCCGTTGGTCAGGTGAGCCATATTCCAAGGATTCATCGGGCTCAGATTGTGAAGGAGTGGTTCAGGGAGCATGAGACATCATTTTCACGCATTGGCCACCGCAGAGTCCAGACCTGAACCCCATTGAGAATCTTTGGGATGTGCTGGAGAGGACTTTGCGTAGTGATCCAAATCTCCCATCATCAGTACAAGATCTTGGGGAAAGATTAATGCAGCTCTGGACAGAAATAAATGTTGTGACATTGCAGAAGCTTGTGGAAACGATGCCACAGCGAATGTGTGCCGTTATCAAAGCTAAAGGTGGTCCAATAAAAAAAAAAAAAAAAAAAATATATATATATATATATATATATAT
>JAVGWN010002601.1:0-10975 GCA_034552555.1 Semaprochilodus insignis
ATATATATATATATATCTCACATATGTATATTCTTTTTGTTTTGATTTAGTACAGTTTTATTTGGAGCTGAATTAATTCAAATGGAGTTTGTACCATTTTTGTCATACTGCAATTGTTATTGCACGGTTATTGCAGGTGTCTTGTTCACAGAATTTAATACATCTTCATCTTTTTCATAGTTTGTCCATGTAATCATTCTTTCAGTTTTGCTTGTTAGTGGTACTTTGTTCATTAAAGGCAGTCATCAATGTAAAATATTTGAGTTATCACTAATATAAAAATAAATTATTTTTTATTTTTTAATTATAAATAATTATTATAACTATAACTTAATACACGATGTGAGCAAAATATATAGTTAGTAAAAACTATAGTTAGATTGATTTTTTTTTCATCCTTAAAGTGTATTACACACTTTTTTCACAAACTTTTGAATCCAAAATAAAGTTTTATGAAATGTGCTTTCCTGAATTTTTGCCTAAATTATTTTGATAGATAAAGACAAATGGTGGGTACTGTACCTCTGTCTTTCCTCCCACCCAGGTGATGGATCTGCTCATACTGAACTCCTGGCCTCTTGGTTTGGATGAGTCATAAAAGCCCACAGTCAAAAAACCCAAACCACCATCTTTATTAAACTGCCAGTTAATGAGCTCATAGACAGCCACCGGATCTCCATTGGCATCAAACGAGACCTGGTAGCCATTCTTTGTGGTGAAGTTTACTCTCTTGAGCTGCTCCAGTATCTGTAGAGGCACATATAATTTAAAAAGCTTTGTATGGAACTGCAATTTGAACTGTGAGCTGAAAATGAGGATAAACCCATAGAAAGCTGATGTATATTAAACCTTTGTTCTACTGCTAAGTTAACCAGTAACAACCTACAATCATTCTTCTTCTCAAACTTTAGTTTAGTGATTTTAAGTCATGTCAAAATAGCATATCACAACAGCAGATTCACAGATGCCAAAGTATTAATTTTATGACAAGCCACAAAATTGAAATGGGTTTTTCTGTTTAAACTGTATGCATAAAACATATACACACACTGGCTTGGAGGAGTCTATGGTTAGTGAAATCTGTTTTTATAGTTCTGATAATCTTTTAATTAATAATTATGTAATTAATTAAATAATTAAATATACAATAACGCACCCGGCTTAATGCCCTCAACATCCACATTAAGACACGTACATGTACAGTTTATGCAATACAAGTATTCGTTCATATCTTCCATTCATCATCTAATCCAATCATCATCCTGGGCCAATAAAATCAAGTTTATTCCAATTACTAGTGAAGCTAAGGGCTTTTTTATCGTATGACCTTTATACCTGCCATGGTGTGAATTTAGCGCTCTTGTCGCACTGCGTGCCATTACAGATAACACCGTGGATGGCATGCGCTATGGCATACGTAGCTTTATACACCATGTTAGTGATTCGTAGTTGTGACGTGTCTGTATAGGGATTTTGTAGCGCGCGGATATCCTCGCTGCCGTTGCATTCCCGCGCGCCCTCTGAGGAGCCTTTTAGGCTGCAGCTGAACGAGCGCTCCCAAAACTCCGTTAGCAGAGGTGATTTCAGTGCTTGTGCTGGAGAGAGGTCCAGTAGAAACTCACGCAGACCTGGAATCACTGAGCGGGGGACAGCAAACCCAATCGCTCCAGCGCACATGTTATATTTCAGAAACTCTGGTTCTATGATCCACGCTTCGCTGCCTATCCACTGAAGGGGAGGCTGCGGCGGCTCTTTGACCAATTCCTGCAAGAGAATGTTCATGTCACCCGTGGCAAGAAACGCTACTATTACCCGGGCTGTTGATCTGCGGATGACGTTTGCAACTCTCTCCAGTTTACTGCGCGGGTCTGTTCTATAGAAAGCTTCGGAATACTCCGCGCAGATGCCCTCCTCCTGCGCAGCCTTTAGAAACGTCGCCATTCCATTGTTTCCATAGTCTGTGTCGCTGCGCACTGCCCCAATCCATGTCCAGCCAAAATGCTTCACCATTCTGGCTAGTGCGGCCGCTTGATAGTAGTCACTTGGTATAGTCCTGAAGAAAGTAGGATATTGACGCTTATCGCTCAGACATGCGCAGGATGCGTAATAGCTCACCTGTAATTCAGTGTAGGAAAGAGATAAAGGTGTTATTTGAAGCCTAGAGATTATTAATGGGACATGACATAGACCTTCATTTATTACTAAACTCAAACAACAAACTATGTTTTTAATAATCAGGTTTATCTGTCGCTACAATCACCTGTGGAATTCCGAACAGTCCCAGCATTCTGGCCATGCTGATTGAGAGGGTGGAGGCGGAGTCTCCTACGAGAGCAGGTACAGCGGAGACTGTGTACTTTGAACAGAAGTCAGTATCATTGAAGAATGGCTCCATGCCGTTCGCCAGCTGAAATGCCGCTTTGAGTGCCATCGGCACTGCAGTGCACGAGTCGTGTATCCGGTAGCCTAACGTGATTCCCGGCAGGAGATCTGTTCTGTTGTTGATCTCGCGGATAGTGAACTCCATGGCACGAGCGAAGCGCAGCCCTCTGTAATCCATACTGTTTAAAAACATAAGTGATAAATATATATGAGAGAGAGGGGGGGGGGGGTGGTTAAGATACTGCTGCTGCACACCCCACACTCACAGACAGACCTCCCAGAGCACTGTAGTTGGAGTGGTTGTTTGGTGTAGGTGTTCTTCTCTGAAGTCGCATAGAAATGAATAATAAATATTCCTCCGATTAAAAAATCTCCATCCATAGAAAGACCAGGCATCTGTGGCTCAAACCAGAGCCTGCAGCTGACCGGGTCAGATTTACATGCTGCTGGACTGAGCCCAGTCATCCACAGCACTGATACAAGCAACGTTAAAACTGAAGTGAGCTGCATGGCATGCTCGGTGGTTCCCAGCCCTCTGAAGGCCAGAATGACTGACTTTAAATAGCCACCTTTCTTTGATACACTGTGAGCTCGGACTCTGGAGGCGTGGCTACGTCTTGGATAGTAGTGGCAATTAGATGACATGACCTTTTGTTTGGGCGTCTCTGGTGTAATGCAGTGTGTAATTGAGGCTGAGCTAAAATACTGGCAGGCCTCATCATTTTCTGGAAATGAATCACAGCTCTAAAAGAATTTCAACTCACTTCTTTTGGTGATATCCAGTGCCTTCAAATGCTTTGAAGGCCGTCTTTGCTAAGCGTAAAATGAAGTGCCAATTGAGACCAATATTAAATATGTAAAAAGCTATTTTTTGTTGTATTCTTTTCCTTTTCAAAAGAATTGCGCTGTTGGGCCAAATTTGGTGGTTTGCCTTCCCTGGCACAATTCCCAGGAGAATTCCCTGTAGATTTTACCCATTGCTGGTAGACCCGTATGACCCTATGTTTCCATACACCTGCAGACTTGCATCAATGCTTGTAAGGTAATCAGACATCCTGTCTATTGAACATTTGGAAGTACACAGTCTATTAGTTTATTGATTTCCCTTGAACAGATTGAAAGTTGAAGTGTTAGTTCACATTGCTCTCTGAAACGAGACAAACTCAAGGCTGACCATAGATTTTTATGCATTAGCTGAAAGTGATTTCCAGTATAAATTATAAATCCAGTATAAATAATTTAGGCAAGTCAGTAGAATATATAACCCAGTGCATACAGTCTTCTTCTTTAATGCCATTTGTCAATTGTCTAGTCCTCCTACAATGTAAACTACCATTCATTGTATTTAATGGTTGAAAAGATTTCAAGCACTCCTAACAAAGTAGAGTCTTCCAACCATTCACTGCCCATGGACAGCCTACCTTAGCTTTAAATAACAGTCAAGTTCATAAGTCCACAGACCCATAGAGCCATTGACTGGATAAGGCTTCAAATATAAGCTATAGAAGACATCTAATCACTTTATTATGACTCAGTAGTGATTTCTTTTTCTTATGCCCGTAAAGTTGGGCTAAAAACCTGATAACACCATCCAATATCAGTTGCTTTTTACAAAGGACTGTCTAAGCCTCACATAGCCTCCCACTGAGTGGGAGAAACCGGAGCATGTGGAGGAAACTCACACAGACACAGGGAGAACATGCAAACTCCACACAGAAAGGAACCCTGATGCCCCAGCCTGGAATTAAACCCAAGCCTTACTTGGTGTGAGGTGACAGCAGGGCAGCATAATGTGCAATAACCAGAACAAATAAAAGGACACAAAGAAAAACAGAAAGATGAAAAGGAAAATGGCTAGGCGATGTTATGAAAAGACGTTTTACAAAGTGTAATGTAGAATTATTTAAACAGAAATAGTGATGATCACATCGCAGTAGTGTGCAGCTGTAGAGTGTCAATGGGAATAAGTAGTGCTGCCTTTACATGATGATGGCAGACGGTTGCGGCAAACAGGATATTCCACTGTTTTCAGTGGATAAGTATAGGAAAATTCCACTACCACGTGAGCAACATAGCACCGATAAGTGGAATGCTCTGTTATTTTACAATGCATATGCATTGTATAGCAGTGTAAAAAAATTCAGCCATTACAAAACATCATATTTTTGAATAATAGTTACATATGTATTTGCACACTCCCTCTCAGTTTAAAGTGTGATTATCTAACGGATCTGTTTTGCTTTGGGTGCCATTTATACCCAGTATTTACGCTACAATAACAGCATGAACAAAGCTGGTAAAAATATAAGTTCAATGTCAAATGGCTTCCTACTGCCTAGTACACAGTACATAGACCAAGCTGCATAGGCTACACAACATCCCATCTAACATTTATTGCAGTGTCTTGGTATAGAATCCCTGATTTGATAACCTGTGCAGTGCAAGGAGCCATTTCAGATTTGACCATTGACATGCTTGCTCATGCTAAATCAAACGGATGGCAGCACTGAGCAGGCCTTATTGGCTGAACTCATTTAGTCTCCCCATGCTCTATTCTGAATGTTTTTACCCAGAGATTAATTCACTCCAAGCTAATTGGCTAATACAAAGTACTAAAAAGACAGGCATACACATGGCAATGGACAGTGGTCCACATGCATGGTACAAATCAGGTAACGGATGCAGATCGGGTAGAATTTAGACCCACTTGCCAATTGTGGAATCTGTCTACCGCATTTAACCCGTCCATGAAGTGAAACACCCACATACACACACACAAGTGAACGTACACACTAGGGGGCAGTGAGCACACTTGCCCGGAGCTGTGGACAGCCCTATCCATGGCACCCGGGAAGCAGTTGAGGGTTAGGTGCTACTAGGTGTTACTGTTGGTTCAGGGAAACAAACAGGCAACCCTTCGGTCACAAGCTGGTTCCCTAACCTCCAGCCCATGACTGCCCTCCTGAGTAGTGACACCACTCAGTATTATACAATGAAAAATAAATAGCATAGAGCACTGTTTCTCAATCCTGGTCCTACACTACCCTGCACAATTTACAGCTATCCCTGCTCCCAACACACCTGATCCAACGTATCAGCTCATTAGCAAGCCCTTTCAGAGTTGCAGCGGGTGTGCTAAAGCAGGGAATCCACTAACATGTGGAGGGCAGGGTGCCTCCAGGACCAGGGTGGAGAAACATTTATAGAGCATTAAACTTGCTTAAAAAAACAATCAATGTAACATTGTCCCCATGGCCAAGCTTCCATGCCTACATGTTGCCATCAGTCGCATACTGCTAAATGTTTCTTCAGTGCCAACTTAAAGGCAGCATAAGGCTGAGATAATAGGAGATAATATAAGGTTTATTTGCCCTGATTGCCTAAAAATCTTTGAGTTTCAGTAATTCTACAATGGTGTACAGTTACATAATTATTACCATACATAATTAAAACTATACATATTTACAAACTAAAGAATAAAGAGTTGTCCTAACCGCACATTTTAGATAACGTCTTAAACAAACAGCACATCTTAGGTAATGTTTTTAAGAAGCCTTTTTGCTACTGATTTCAAGGTCTCATAAAGCCTTAGATAGAACTTTACCCATAAGGTGTTTCTTGGTGTTTTGCTCTGGCCGAAAAACAATTATAAAACACTTGGGAGCAAAAATACAAATAATCAGTCCAAAGCTTGAAGCCAGAATAGCAAATATCTCTACAGCTACAGTGAACTTCCCAGGAGAGCTGACATACGCTGGGATGAAGGTGATCCACACTGCACAGAATATGAGCATGCTGAATGTAATGAACTTGGCTTCATTAAAGTTATCAGGCAGCTTACGTGCTAGAAAAGCCAGAATAAAACACAGAAGAGCCAGAAACCCTATATAACCCAGCACAGCCCAGAAACCTACAGTTGAACCTAACCCACACTCCAGTATTATCCTTTCCTTGTAGTGCTTCAGGTTTTTGAAGGGGAATGGAGGAGATATTTTTAACCAAAGGACACAAATAAGGACCTGTATGAGAGTGAAGACGAGAACACTGAGTCTCTGCTGTGGAGGCCCAAACCATTTCATCACATTACTGCCTGGAAGTGTAGCTCTGAAGGCCATTAACACCACTATTGTTTTCCCCAGAACACAGGAGATACAGAGGACGAAGGTGATCCCAAACGCTGTGTGGCGCAGCATACAGGACCACTCAGAGGGCCGACCAATGAAAGTGAGTGAGCAGAGGAAACACAGAGTCAGTGAGAAAAGCAGCAGAAAGCTCAGCTCTGAGTTGTTGGCTCGGACGATGGGAGAAGTTCTGTGTTTGTAGAAGACAGCAGCCACAGACACAGCTGTAAAGGCCCCAGTAATGGAGAATGCTGTCAGAATGATGCTAAGAGTGTCGTCCCAGGACAGGAACTCCACAGGCTTCGGGAGGCAGCTGTCTCGCTTGGTGTTGGGCCAGAACTCAGGAGGGCAGTGCACACAGTCCAATGAGTCTAAGAGGTCACAAAAGTAAAGTCAGAGCCCTATAACAGACAGTACAATGAGGCATCATCAATAAACAGAACATTACAGTTGGACAAAAGGAATGAAGAAAAATGATGCTTGTATCTTTCAGAACCCTAGAACTGACAAAAGGTCACATATCAGAGATGGGGACTTGTGTTGTTTGACCCTTGACTCAACTTGTTAATCATAAAATTTCAGCCTGAGACAAACATATTTGTCTCACATTCAAAAACTTGTTTTGGCACAAATCTGGTGCCTCTAACAAAATCTATGTCTCTGCAACTGTCTGTTGCAATCCAGCAGTGGAGGGGAGGCCACAACTGAACTGAATCAAATGAAACTGAAATGAATTATATCAATTTGAAAATTTTAAGGAGGAGTTTACAGATTTGCAGAACATTTTGTTTATCTTGGTGACCTGATGACATTATTGGGAAACTAGATGCTGCCCTCCTTTAGGATGTTCTGTTCCATTACGAGAGTACAACTATGTTTAGTATATTAGATGAGTTGATGTACAATGAAATGAATGTACATTACTAGCTAAAATCATCTTTACTTTATTCTCTTTCTGATTTCCAACCTGTCTTGTTACTGATCTCTCCATCAGCACAGGGTATACAGTCATAGCAGCAGACTGGCCTTCCTTTCTGCACAGCCTTCCTGGTCCCTGGAGGGCAGCTCTCACTGCACACAGACTTTGGAACCTGCATAAGACATCAGAGAAAGGTTCAAAAGCAACTTGTTTAAAGGTGACACTGCTACACACTTCGTGTATTTAACTAGACAGTTGCAAACAGAGACATGTACACTGTCTAGTGCTGTGGCCCTTTGGAGCTGGTGTTTGAAAACCTGTATCCTCAATTGTTTTTGTTATTGGTTTACTCTTCTTCCCCGAGGTCCAATTGTGATGCACCAGAAACATGATATGACATAATATGACTATTTCATAACCTCTCTTTAGCCCTTACAATTAAACAGGCTGTTGTTCCTGTTGTGCATTTAGGGCTGATATATGAAAATGACTTGTATTTTGATTGGCTGCTCTGTATTGTGCCTCTTTCAAATAATAGAAGGGCACTGGAACACTCAGAACTTAGGCTTAGATCTGCAGTAAAGCTGATGTATGCTGAATGATCTAATATATAAATATGCTGGTTTCATGACATCACAAAATACGCAGCTCAGTAGAGATATATGGACTGGATGGACTGGATGGTATGTTTCAATGTGTGCGTCAGACTGAAACATTTGAGTTTCCCATAATATGGGTCCCTAAAGAGTGGAGGGAGTTATACTGTACCTCAGTCTGGTCCCCCACCCAGCTGAGAGCTCTGCTCATACTGAACTCCTGGCCTCTAGGTTTGGATGAGTCATAGTGACCCACAGTCACAAAATCCAAACCACCATCTTTTTTAAACTGCCAGTTAATGAGCTCATAGACGGCCACAGGATCTCCACTGGAATCAAACGAGACCTGATAGCCATTCTGTGTAGTGAAGTTCACTCTCTTGAGCTGGTTGAGTATCTGTGGAGGGACATGGTTCCATAACAAGCCATAGAATTACTCTTTTCATTTCACAACCTCAACCTAAAGTTGATAACACGACTAAGTAGTGCATATTTTAATACCTGCCATGGTGTGAATTTAGCGCTCTTGTCGCACTGCGTGCCATTACAGATAACACCGTGGATGGCATGCGCTATGGCATACGTAGCTTTGTACACCATGTTAGTCACGCGCAGCTGCGACGTGTCTGTATACGTGTTCTGGAGAGCGCCGATATCCTCGTTGCCGTCGCATTCCCGCGCGCTCTCTGTGGAGCCTTTTAGGCTGCAGCTGAACGAGCTCTCCCAAAACTCCGTTAGCAGAGGTGATTTCAGTGCTTGTGCTGGAGAGAGGTCCAGTAGAAACTCACGCAGACCTGGAATCACAGATCGGGGGATGCTAAACCCTATCGCTCCAGCGCACATGTTATATTTCAGAAAACCTGGATCGGTGATCCAGGTTTCGCTGCCTATCCACTGAAGGGGAGGCTGCGGCGGCTGTTTGGCCAGTTCTTCCAGCAGAAACCGTATGTCACCCGTGGCAAGAAACGCTACTATTACCCGGGCTGTTGATCTGCGGATGACGTTTGCCACTCTCTCCAGTTTACTGCGCGGTTGGGTTCTGTAGTACGACTCGGAGTACTCCACGCAGATGCCCTCCTCCTGCGCAGCCTTTAAAAAGGAGGCCATTCCGTTGTTTCCATAGTCTGAGTCGCTGCGCACTGCCCCAATCCATGTCCAGCCAAAATGCTTCACCATTCTGGCAAGTGCGGCCGCTTGGTAGTGGTCACTTGGAATGGTCCTGAAGAAAGCAGGGTACTGACGCTTATCACTCAGACATGCGCAGGTGGCAAAGTGGCTCACCTGTAATTGAGATAAGAAAATGAAAAGGACACATTCATTGAATTGATTCTGTATCCTTCGGTCTTTACATTAACTTCTAAATTAATGTATTTCTTCTATTGCTGTTAGACCATGCACGCACTATTGCTCAGTCATTAATTCCAAGTTAGGCAGATGTTCCATTGTGATAGCAGTTGGGATACGGTCTTTAAAACATGGAACAAAGTAGTGCAGCTTCACTAAACACACACAACAGCACACTGTAAAATCACCTGTGGAATTCCAAACAGTCCCAGCAGCCTGGCCATGCTGATTGAGGGTGTGGAAGAAGATTCTCCTACTAGAGCAGGTACAGCGGAGGATGCAGACTTTGAACAGGAGTCAGTATCATTAAAGAATGGCTCCATGCCGGTAGCAAACTGAAATCCCACTTTAATAGCCATCGGTACAGCAGTGCACGAGTCGTAGATCTGGTAGCCCAACGTGATTCCAGGGAGGAGATCTGTTCTGTTGTTGATCTCGTGGATGGTGAACTCCATGGCACGAGCGAAGCGCAGCTCCCTGAAGTCCATACTGTTTGAAGGCAGAAGCAGTAATAAAGTATTACAGTAGTATTTGCTATGCATTTCATTAATAGAGTTAGCACAAGCTTATGCAAACATCCTCATATCATCACTATAACCATGCAATTCGATTGCCCTGCGGACAAACCTCCCAGAGCACTGAGGCTGTAGTGGCTGTCTGGTGTAATTGTTCTGCTCTGATCTCGTGTAGAAATGAATCGAAAAAATCCCCCCGATTAGAAAGTCTCCATTCATAGAAAGATCAGGCATCTGAGGATCAGCCCACAGCCTGCAGGTGATCGGGTCACTTTTACAACCAGCTGGACTGAGCCTGGTTAGCCACAGTGTCGATACAAAGGTCAATAGATTTGAAGCGAGCTGCATGGCATACTAGGTGGCTCCCAGCCCTCTGACGGGTAGCCTGTCTGATTCACAGTGCTTTAAGTAGCCACCTTACTACATGACGCGCTGTAAGTGTGGGTGTGAACTTGTCGCAGGAGGCGTGGTTATGCGTTCAATGCAAATCGTCATGATGACCTATTTATTGTGTGTTTCTAGTCTCTGGTGTCAGCGAAGCAAACTGAAGGCCTCATCAAGCCCACAAGCATCCGCCACATACACATGGTTTACCCATTTAGTCTGCTCTTAATTCTTTGCTAAGAGGACTTCCCATTGTGAACTCAAAACCATGTCGTCATATGCCCTGGGTTAAGCCTCTTCTGTCTAGCTGAATTCGTTACCCAACTAGCCAAAAGTCATTGTTTGGATATAAATTAAAAAGAAAAACCAAAAAGCTGAAATTGCTGAAATGACAGGAACTGGATGAAGAACCCATTTAAAGCCTGAAAGGATATTGGTGATCTGTCAACAGAAGCTCGACAGTCTACATCTCCACAGTCGTCAATAGTGTGTATGCCCACACATTAACTATTTGTTCCTCCTAATGTGAATGTAGCCTGTTGTGAGCGAAACAGAAAGGGAGCGCTAAAGCAATCTCCTATATATATATATATATATTATGAAGTCTTTTCATCAGCAATAAATATGTCCGTGTTTAGAAAGCCTACAAACTTCTTATGCAAGGTTTGGCAATTCTACCCAATATGTGTCTTTTCCATCAGAACATATATATAT
>JAVGWN010002603.1:0-10973 GCA_034552555.1 Semaprochilodus insignis
ATATCTTATGATATAACATGATTTTGAGTTTGTTTTCATATATATATTTATATATATATATATATATAGCTTACGATATAACAAAATATTGAGTTTGTTTATATATAATTATATATATTGTTTATATACATTTATACTATATATATATATATATATATATATTTAGATACCTTTCGATACCTATGTCGTAGATGACTTATTGTTCCTGTTAACCTTTATCTTCCTTCCCAAAAACAATAACAATATATATATGTATATAATTTTGTTATTATTTGAGAGACATATTTTAGATGGTTGCTATAAAACTACTTGAAATGTATGTATATCATGTATATTTATATAGTTTATTGCATTTTAATCATCATATATACATAATTTTGTTATTATTTAGATACATATGTTATATATTTGCTATAAAACTAGTTGACATTCAGAAGTGTTGATCTGTGAGAACATTATTTCTCTGTTCAAAACAACACTGCACTTTCATATGTGTACTTTTGCTATCAGACATTATGATACTTCACTTGGTATCAGTAGTGAAGTCTGGTATCATGACAACTCGAATCAGCATGTAGATTAATCATCTTTCTACAGTACTGGACCGGGATTATCCCAGTGACTTACAGTCCTCTTCAAAAGTTCGAGCTTGAGGTTTTCCATTATTGCATGTCTTTTTTAGGTCTTACAGTGACGATTATAATGCGTTTAAGGCTAAACCACATAGGAATTGTTTGCCGTCATATATCCGTCATGTTCAATGAGTATATGGATAAATGCCAGTTCATCTTCCATGGCTGATGGTTATTCACAAATGAGCTCAGACTGCATGAATAAAGGACACATCATCACAGCTGTTACAACAGCAAATGTCAAATGTAAATCTGATCAGCACAAAAAAGGATCCACTTCCTAAAGCAAGGCATCACAAGATGCTGTAATTAACAAACTGACCACGTCTATGCGGAGAATCGCCTGTGTCAAAGCAAAACTTCACATCTCTGAACATCAATCTTGAAACCACAGCTTGAATCATCAAAAACGTAACTGCACCCAGAAGGAAGTGTGGGATTGCAGTGCTATTGGGAAGGAAGATAAAGGTTACCAGGAACAATAAATGATGATACATTTCGACTGATATGGGGAATATTTTTTGAGCTACACATACAGAAATAGTGACTCTCAGTATGGCGGCAGGCGGCCAGGTTTGCTAACGCAACATGCTGACCTCTTGGCATGGAATTGCAGAAGTTCCTAATTGTGTCCTGTGATAATCCATCCCATGCAGCTTGAATTTTCTCACACAGTACCTGCAGGTTTTGCGGTAGGGGTGGAGGTGGAGTGACACCAGGCCAACAAACCATTCATCTTGGCGCTGACCACGGTGCGTCCACACACGGATCGGTTGGTCATCTCCACCAAAACAGAAGCCACTGAGCTCCATGAAAGTCTGGCACAACACCATTGCAGTCTTTGGTGATGTTGACGTGGTGTTAAGGGCAGTCGTCATAGCAGTGTGCTTGCATGTAGTCCTGCGTCATGCAGTCGTCTGCCAATGGTGCTGGCACTAACAGGATGACTCATGGAGGGCATCACTGCTCACTGAATGTCCGCAATAATGACTGTTGTCGGATAATTCGTCGGTTCTCTCTCTCAGTGATTCATGTAGGTTTCCCAGATCCTTCAAGTTGCTGGTGCGTGCCTTCTTCTATCTACTGCTACCAATAACGTGCTATGGTCGTATCTGCACGACCAGTATGGTGCATACGATGTCAATAGGACCATCCCGCTTTCCGGATCGCTACGATGCGACCCCTCTCCAAGTCTTCCAACTGCTTAAATTGCTTTCGAACTCTTCTCTGAGGCATACTTCACCTGCAAAGGATGCTACCAACACAACAGCACGAGTCAGAATGGAACTTGCTCATGTGCGGCCAAGCATGAAACTCGAATCATTTGTACGTCTCGTGATGTCAAACCTACACCCAGCAAGTTTCATTCCTGTCGGTTGATTCCTTCTGGGTGCAACTATTTTTTCAAGGATGAATGTAATTTGTCAAGTAGTACTCATGAACAGCCACCAATTTTGTACTTTCTGTACTACACCGTTCTGTTAGCTCCACCTGTTTACTGCTAAAACATTATTTCTGCACATGAACATGTGACATAGAACGCCAAACTCAAAATACACTCAACTTTACTTTCCAGAATCGATTCACTGTTTATATTCTTACATCTCACAAACGTGGGCCTCACGGACCTTAATGCCAAACAGACGACTCAAGATTAAAAGCTGTTTTAAGGTATGAAAGAAAAGGAGGAATAATGTAAGGAGAAAAACTAAAGCACAGGGACATGCAGGCAGTTGAACTGGGTGAGAAATTTAAACACATATTTAGGAAATTATGTCAGAATCTGACCAAACCTGACATGAGCAGTCAGTTCCCATCAGATTAGGACAAATAGTTTAAGCTCTGATGTGGGCCATCTTAGCTCAAGATGTGGATAAGATGTGGGCCATCTAGTCCTGGCACATTTGGATCACTCCATTTACTGGGGGCCATTGATGTATTGTTTTGTCATTAGATAATATTTTTCTCAAACTTGCTGTACTGTAACTTCAGGCTCCTGCAGATGACGCTGCACAAGGATGATGGGGCTATAAATACCTTCGAGTGAGTGACGGGATTCATAGATTGAGAAGAGGTGGTACAGTGCAGTGAATGTCTCATTCCATGTGTGGAAAATGGCTCCAAAGCNATGCAAGAGTGTCTGAACACTGATGTGGCCTACATCCAGAAACTTGTCAAGTCCATGGCAAATTCAGTCACAGCTGTTATTGGTGCTTGTGGAGGTATTACACACTATTAGGTATGTTTCAGTCACAGGGGACTCATATTTTGTCTGGTGAGCTTATATGTGACCTATGCATTTTTAGAAGTTCAAGACCAAGAATGGTTTTGAATACTACAACACTAGAAGCTACTTAAGATCAATAGCATGGAAGCAAGATAGCCACTTTAGTATTGTACTTTCAATTGTGCTGCTTGCAATTAAGAAAAAAAAGACTATTAAATTGGTAATAGCAATTATTTCTGTGGTAATTATTAATCATCTAAAATGTCATGACTGTGAGAGGCCCGGTGGGAAGATATATCGAAATTCAGTATTTAAACCAAAACAAGATTAACTATGGATTGCTGTAATTCCCCACTTTCAGTACTACAATTTAAACAGGCTAACGACTGAGATGCATAGTAACTAGTCATATTTCCTCAGTTACGGATACTCAGCTACAGTTCTGAGGGGCTTACAGTTTTGTACCGTATACGTTTACTTCTACTCAAGTGCACATTTGATGGAAAAGGGTCGTAAGTCTAATTTCTTGTTCTGGGAATGACGGACGTCTCGGAGTTGTAGAGGTACCTAATGGTGTCCTGTGATGATCCATCCCATGCAGCTTGAATATTCTCACACAGTTCCCGCAGATTTTGTGGTAGGGGTGGAGGTGGAGAGACACCAGGCCAACAAACCATTCATCTTGGTGCTGAACACGGTGCCTACACACACGGATTTGTCGGTTCTCTCCACCAAGCCAAAAGCGGGACTCATCACTGAAGATGACCCGCTGCCATTCTGAGTCACTCCATGACAGACCACTGCAGTCTTTGGTGATGTTGACGTGGTGTTAAGGGCAGTCGTCATAACGGTCTGTGTGCATGTAGTCCTGCGTTGTGTAGCCGTCTGCCAATGGTGCTGGCACTAACAGGATGACTCATGGAGGGCATCACTGCTCGCTGGATGTCTGCAAATGTGGCTGTTGGGTCATTCTTGCTTACATCACATGCGCACCCAAGCATGAAACTCTTCTGAGTCACTCCATGACAGTCTGGCACGACACAATTGCAGTCATGTGGGGATGAATGTGAAACTTGAATTATTCTCATGTCTCACAATGCCAAACCTACCCACCAAGTTTCATTCCTGTCGGTTGATTGCATCTGGGTGTAACTATTTGTGAAACTATGTTTTGTATATAAAACACCTAGGACTGTGGAGAAGACTCATTTGGCATAATGTCCAAGGAATTTGAATTAGAATGTGATTTAGTTAGATTTCCATCACGAAGGCACAAATTTACCCAATTATGTTTTACTGACTAGCTTACATTAGTATTTCATGCTAGCTTTAGAGATTACTAGCTAGAATTAGCCAGCATCTTAGCCGTTTTGCTGGAGATGAGTTGGTGTGGGAGTTTTGCAGCTCGGCCCCAATTTTCGTGCTATAAAAACAGAACTTCCTGCTGGTCTGGTATATTTCCCCTAACTGCGTGCAGATTTACACATGAGCGTCGTGCACATGCTGGACGTATGCACCGATACAGTTTTCCCTCACAGTAAATGGACAATAGGCCTCATTCAGCAAATATGTTTTTTAGGCTTCTTAAATTCTTGAGGAAGGTTCTAAGAAAAGTGCAGGTCAGATTCATGACGTGTTCTTAAACCACAGAATTGTTTGCAGCTTTAGGCTCTTGAGTGTGCGTAGATTCTGTTCTAAGGAACATGAATTTGTCCCCAGCACAAATCCTGTGTAAGAAAACGGGGTTTAAATTTCGTAAGAAGGCCCGTTGTTCTTAAAGGGGTCGTTTTCCTCCAATTTTCCCTGCACTGTCAGAAATAAAGGCTTCAATCATAAAGGTACGAACAATGCGAATGTACTCTCAAATGTACAACGATGGTGTCAGAGTCCAGCCGTGCACCTTAAGCAGGTTTTTTTTTTGCCCAGTAGAAAACCTAAGGTGTTAAAGTAGTCCAATAAAATAAAAGGTATTTGAAAATAAAAAGGGTTTGTGGAGTCAATACAACTTCTATAGTACAATTATGATACCTAACTAAAGACCCCGAAGAAGACCCTTGAGTGCACCACCGCAGTGATAGTTTAGTACCTTCTAGTTTCACTATTTATCATAAAAATAATAGCTGCACCCTATGACATCATGAGACGTAATTCAAGTTTCACGCTCAGCTGCGCATGTGACGTAAGCAAGGACGGGCCTTATCGCTGTAACTGACCGACTGTATAAGGTCGTCCGGCTGCACACGCTTTCCATTCCAACTCGTGCTGTTATGTTGGTAGCATCCTTTCAAAAGCAATTCGAGCAGTTGGAAGAGTTGGAGAGGGGTCAAATCATAGATCTCCAGGAAGTGCAAAGGTCTTACTGACATACCAGCTCCATACCAGTCACGCGGATATTACCACAGCCTGCTGTTGGCGGCAGTGAGTTTGCTAAAGGTAACGCTTCCAGAAGGCCTGGCATCACTGTTTGTATGTGTAGCTCAGTAAATATTACCCATGTCAGTCTAAATTCAGCATCATTTATTGTTCCTGGTAACCTTTATCTTCCTTCCCAGTAGCACTGCAATCCCACACTTCCTTCTGGGTGCAACTGTTCTTTTAACAATGAGTGCATTCCTGTCGCGCTGTGAATACAAGATTTATAGGAAGTGTTACTGATGTTTTGATTCTACTTCAGTGTCTTTCTCGTCGGTTTACGGCACACCGTAAAGGTGAATTATTAACAGAACTGGAAATTTGCAGAACTTTTGGAACCACTGTTTGGGTTCTGAGTGCGCACACGCTGGTGGTAGCCATGTGTTGTCTGACTACAGACAAAGAGGAGGAAGAAGAGTGAGTATATTGAGCCTTGCCACTAAACAAAGGCTATTGTCTAAAACGAAATGTCAATCAGGAGATAAAAGAGATTATCGAGCTGGTCCACAAAGGCACTCACTCCCTTGAAAAGCCTTTTAGAAGAGGTGGAATAGTTTCTCCTCATCCGCACACATCTACGTTCGTGTACACACATCATCAAAAGAACAGTTGCACACATAACTGCATCCAGAAGGAATCAACCCACAGGAATGAAACTTGGTGGGTAGGTTTGATATCGCGCTATGACAATAATTCAAGTTTCACATTCATCCTTGCAAGACTGCAAGGGTGTCGTGCCAGACTGTCGTGGAGTGACTCAGAATGGCAGCAGGTCAGCAGGTCGTGACGAGTCCCACTTTTGTCTTGGTGGAGACGACCAACGAACCTGTGTGTGGAGGCACCATGGTCAGCACCAAGATGAACCGTGTCCAGAAGACCTGGTGTCACTCCACCTCCACCCCTACAGCGAAATCTGCAGGAACTGTGTGAGAATATTCAAGCTGCATGAGATGGATTATCGTGGTGATGTGGTTGGTGTCCTGTGATAATCCATCTCATGCAGCTTGAATATTCTCACACAGTTCCTGCAGGTTTTGCGGTAGGGGTGGAGGTGGAGTGACACCAGGCCAACAAACCATTCAGCGGTCTGGGTGACTATGCTGTGCTACACCAATAAGAGTCCTTGGGCAACCCTCCTAACACTACTTTGGCCTACCTGTAATAGTCGCTCTGGATAAGGGTGTCGGCTAAATGCCGTCAATGTAAATTATCGCAAGATACCTTTAAGAACCTCTACAACTCCATGCCGAGATGTCTGGCATGATGTGTTAGCAAACTTGGTGGCCTGACGCCATACTGATAGACACTACTTCTGTACGTGTAGCTCAATAAATATTCCCCATATCAGTCTAAATTGATCATCATTTATTGGTAACCTGGTAACCTTTATCCTCCTTCCCAATAGCACTGCAATCCCACACTTCCTTCTGGGGCAAATATTCTTTTGATGATGACTGTATAATTGCGGCTTGGCTTTAGATGGATTCCCATTGACAAACATGCCAAACACGGTGTATACGAAATATTCCCACATCCCTGCAGCGTATCAGTTCTAACCACAGTGACCAGAGGTTTCACTGTATTGTTCAGACAAGCATGAGCTATTTCCGCCCTGCAACCAGCGACAGCTTGAGGTCAGTAACAAGCAAATGACCACACAGCGAAGCGGTTTCCTCATTAAAGAGCATGCTCTGCAACAAGTGATACTTGTCTCGCACAAAACAAATCAGAAACCACAGTGTTGGAGTACAAACGTTCATCATGTTTTAATTAAAAACGCATTCTGTATCATTAAAATATGCCAGCGATTTTGCGACTCTCTTTCGACGGAACAGATGTTGTGATGCCATTTAAAAACACGTAGAAAGGAACTGCCAGAATGTCCTCCTCCCATATGAAGCTACATTCAGAGGAGACCTGCACTGGCCGTATGTGGTATGTGGTCGTCCCTCGGGCTGTGTCCATTTGTTTCTCTGTCCGTATATATCTTCATAGCACCTAGAGACCACCAGCCTCCTCTCCTTCCCTTCCATCTCTGCAAAACTCGCTTCTCTCTGCGCTTTCCCTGTGTGCGGTTACGCCCCTTTCTAAATACCACGCTGTTCTCATGTCACACGTCCGCACGGTGCCATGGCAACCTCACGGTGCTGACTAAATTCTTCACAGCCAGCTGAAACGCACAGTTCTACGTTGACATCTTCTCTCAGGGCCTCAGTCTCGCTTCTCGTATCAGGCACAGGCCAACAGCGAGAGTGATCAACAGAAACGTAAAAAGGGAGTAGGAGGGTTTTCTGGAACGGCCAGCGGTCTGTGGCGGTTCCCCTGCGTGAAAACACATGAGCCAAGATCTAGGCAAAAGGCCAAATGGCGGATTTATTACACACATTTAAAAAAAACACAACAGAATTTTGCCCCCTGCTTGACCTCTGAAAAAGGCCTACTTGCTGTAGGATTGGATAGAGTGCAAGAGAAAGTCGTTTGAAAGCGCACCTGACCTAAGAAGAGAAAACAGCAATTTGGACCAACAAACGTGAGGGAAATCAACAAAAGCTTATACAGCTTAGCCACGACATTCTCGCCTTTTTTGGTAGCACAGTTTTTTTCCATTAAAAACCAAATAAAAAAAAAAAAAAACTCCAAAATTGTTAAAAAGTGACTTTTCACTTGTTTAAAAGCCAAGGTGTGGATGTACGTCTCGATAGACTGCTCCTGATGCTTCTCCAGCTTTCGAAGAGCCAAGCGTGTCCTTAGTTCCGAGTCTGCCTTGCAGACATATACTCTTGTCACAAAGAAAAGGAGTGGAAAGGTTGGCCACTTCATGACCTTTCAGAATAGACTCAAGTTTTCAATTAGAGGCATTAGAGTGAAATATTCTCTGGTCTTTCTCAGGCCTAGGGAGCACAATTCCTCTCCAGGCTTGAGCTCTCCATGTTCTAGACAAGATTATCCAGCAAGTTTCCAAATCTCTGCAGAAACTGCGCTGAGGAGGTGACGGGGTCAAGGCGGAGTGCGGTGAGAGCGAAACCCCTCTAAAGATCGGCTCCCGTCAAAATCTTGTCCTCCACGTTCAATATCCATCCTTCACACTGGACCTTCACTCACACCCACCCTTGAGAGAGAAAAAAACATGTCCCCCAGAGCGTGGTGCTAGTTCTCCACAGGTGTTGGGTTCTGCTGCGGGGGTGGAGTTCCAGGCGGCTGGCTGACAATCACTTGCACCACGTAGTCTCTGGAGATCTTCAGCTCCTCCAGCTTCATCTTGTCGGTGAGCGGGCGGCCCGAGAAGAACCAGCGCTGGCTGGCAGCCGCCACGCCCTCCTGGGCCTGCAGGCGCCGCTTCATGTGCTGCACGCTGTCGCTGGTGCGTACGGCTAACCGCAGGTCGCGGCCCGTGGAGAGTCGTAGCCGCAGCTGGCACTCCTGGCCCTCGCTGGCTGGCGCCTCGGGGACCTCCATCGTCTCCATCTCGCTCTTCTCTTCGATCATGTTGACCGGAGGGGAGAGGCAGTAAACGGGCAGCTGGTAGCGGTTGCCCAGCTCATCATAGCACTCCGTTAGGGCACCTGTATGGGAAGAAACGAAAACAGAGTGTGTTAACACACTAAGACCTTTACAAACCGGGCGCTATCAACTTGAATGCGTGTACAAATAATTATATCCTGCAAACCAAAGAGGATTTTTCCAATAGCCAGAAATGCAATGTTTTCACAGGACACTGCTTGTGTCTTGGGAATTTTGCAGGTGACATTAGCTCACTCAACCAGCTGTCTCTGACGCAGACATGGCGACAACTAAGCTCATGCATATGGGCTGCGTTCCAGCAATTTTCAACAAATGTCAAGAGGGCTGCTTCACTGCATCTCCCAAATCAGGTCAAACTGCGTTAGAAGTTTTAGCTTCTAAATGAGGAGGTAAACACTGTGTACCAATCTCTTTTCCTAAATGGAACGCAGACTGTCCAATTTTCCTGTTTCCATCTTCCTGTTTTGTGAACTTAAAGGCATTCTACCCCTTGGTAGTGTTGTATAAGCCGTTAACAACACAGTAACCCCCCTAAAAAATTATGTAGTTTAATTATTACAATTAATGATGCAAAGTAGTAATGCTTTTATTTTACAATGCGGTTATTTTTCAAGGTATTTAACCAACTAGCCTTTAGAAATGAAGCACAGAATTATAAAACAATTACAATATGTGAGTCAAAGGTTTCAAATAATTAGTAGGGGGCTGTAAAAAAGTGTAAGAAAATCTAGATGTGTCCATTTATAGATACTAAAACTACTGAAAAAGCTGTATAGCAGTGGTTCTCAAACCTTTTCCTCCCCAAGGCCCACCGGATAGTGACTACAAAGCATAACGGCCCACCAGACAACTGCAATCAACTTTTGTAAATACAATTTCATCAAGAAATTTGGTGAAAAAAAAATCCAAATGTCCAAATATATGGCCAAAATTCAAACCAGGGTGCTGTGATACACAGTTTGAGAAACCCAGCTGTATAGAATCAAGCATTATATTGCAAGACTGCATTTTCATCAAATCTGAGGCAGATTCTTTGACAATCACAGTGTTTATTTTGTTTATTTATTATGATCAATTCTTGTTGTTCACAAATACCTGACATATTAAATACATCATCCAAAGAGACCTTTTTGTGTCTAGGCTATTTTGTGTGTGGATGTCTCTAGGATGTAAATCTCAGATTTTACTGTATTTAAGGTATAAGAAATGATTAACATGGCACTCAAATGGCAGTTCACATACCTTGGATTGCTATTTTGTGTAAATAAGGGTTAAAGTACTAAAACAAATCCTAATATCAGGCAGCACGCACCACCTGAGACAACTCTCACTGCACGTGTTTATAAGAGGAAGTAAAAGTTGGGAACTAACAATTTCACAGTCTGCACTAGTGAAGTACAGCAAAGAGGAATCGAGAAGCCCCCATGCCATGACACTATGTTTCTTCTCATGGGAAGTCTGACATAACATTAAACCGGGCTGGGTTTATCCACCTGATTACTCTGATGTCAAAACCAATGAGATCACCGTGCTGAAATCATTTGTTTACAAATGAGACTGGTCTTGTTTCAATGTGTCCATCATTCTGACAATGGCTGATTTTTATAGATATTATAGATGTATACTGTAGATGATTTATAAATGCTCAAACTATCGGTTGTGACTGTCTGTTGATGATGATGATAATGAAAAGGTGTTAGCTCTAGGGTTTAGGTCACAGTAGAAGGGAGGGTTAACATTAGACTGAGTGTTAAGTCTGGGGCTGTATGTTAAATTTAATAGACCTTAGGTTGGATGTAAATTAATGAAATGGTGAGCTCTATCTAAGTATCAACAGCAGGGGTCATCGACTGGTTGACCGTGGTCTGTAATGTATTCAGGCTGACCTGAGTACATAAAAAAGGAGCAAGGCCGATTATTTTGGGAAAACGACTTCAAATGATTAATCTCCCCACAAAATTCTAGGGCCGTACCCGACTCAGAATTTTGTCAGTCGAATCGGATTCGCCAGTCCTGGCCGACGATTCGACTATTCGTTCATGTTTTTTCTCCATATACATTATCTAGTAATCAGTAAATCAATTTACATACGTTTCAGATCTGATCTCCTCATTTAGAAAGTCAGCAGAGTCACAGGAACATATTTTTGAACTAAAAGAGACTTGGCATATGATGAACGA
>JAVGWN010002604.1:0-10972 GCA_034552555.1 Semaprochilodus insignis
ATATATATATATATATAAATATAAATAACGTTCATTAAACCCCCCCTTTGGGTGACGTTTAATCACCCGCTTGGTTTCCAGTTTCCAGTGGGTCTACAGGGGCGTGTCTTGCCGGTAATCTAGTTTCTGTCAGCGTAGGCGGCGGTGGTTACGAATAGGAAAGCGCCATTCACAACTAGTCGATTCACGTACACAAGCAAACTAGAGAGTCGGAACGGGCGACTAACATGACGGAAAGCTCCGACAGCAAGCTTTTGAATGGAGAGACTTGTCTCCGGGCCAGTAGCAAAAAACCGGGAAGGAATAGCTTCGTGAAAAACCACTGCCTATTCCAGCAGCAGAAATGCCGTCGTTCGAAGGAGGTGAGGCCCTGATTGTTGTAGGCAACAGTTCTGGAGAAGTGGGCTGTCTGTGTTTCAGCCTACCCGGTAACGCCGTATTCCAGAAAGCACTTAAACGGTTCAGTTTAAAACTAATAGCTGGTTGTCGATTTCTCATGTGTATTTGAGCTTCAAATACACGTTTTTTTTTTTAAATCTGCCATAGAATGTTCTTTAAGCGTTTTCTAAAATTGTACAGTAATGTTTAGCCCCAGTAGTGTAATGTGGTATGCTCGCGTTTCAGTTTCAAACACCAGGAATGTTAAGAGTCTTTGGTTGTATGATTGTTTCAGCCCAACCAGTTTTTACCATGTAGCTATTGTTATTTGCTTGTGTCATTATCTTTCTTTAAACGTTCGTATATTTTCTTATAAACTACGTTTAAGTTGATGGTAAGCTTATTACCGTTCGTGATGTGTCTGTTTACATTGAAGCTGCTGTGGAAAGTGTAGGTTTGGATTGTGTCATGTAATTTGAGTAACTTTGAGCACTGTGTTCGATGCACACTTCCTCCCTTCTTACTTCCATGGCACTCCTGTTAGTCATGGGAGTAGTCCCTTGGAAATAGCCTCTTTCTCAAGGGACCAAGGCAGCAGATGTGTTTGAAGCTTGTTTACCTCTGAAACACGCCGGGTGTTGATTATTAGCCTGCTTCTTTGGGTAACCCCAGGATTCCAGCGTAACTGTACAGGGTTGGGAGGGTTATTTATATTCTGTTACTGATTATCTGATTAAAATGTAATTGTAAACTAATCCAAAGGATTAATATACTTAAATAATGTAATCAGATTACTTTCAGGTACTTCTGGATTTGGCTACTTGTTTCTTCAAATGACTAAATAAAGACAAGAAAAGGTATTTTGTAAAAAATAAACAAAACAACATCAACGTAATATATTCTAGGTGATCTATTGTCTGCTTGTAATGTTTGCTATTTGAACTTTTGGAAATATGTTGTTCTTGGACAACAGAGAGAGTGGGGACATAAGGAGCTGATAGAATTCTGGGAAAAGTAATTAAAAAAACAGGTACACTGTGACTAAAATAGTAGAATTATCTAGTTCATTGAAATGAACAAATACGCAAATACAGTTTAGACTGCTCTCTCAGCATTGATTCTTTAAAATATGGCATCTTTCCAAACCAATAGATCAGTCTGTTAGAGACATCTTTTGAGATCCCTCCTCACGAGTAGTTATCAAATAAACACTGTTCTAAAAATCTTACGTTACTGATCATAACTGACCGTCATTTATGTTCTAACTGCTAACAGCTCTATATTAGCTTATTATTCGTCCCGCTGGTGCATCGTGCTTCGTGCATATCGATACGATATGGTTACTGTTTGTGATGTCCTTTATAGACCCTCCTTTTTCAGTGGTCTCAGCGTTTTCAGCAGTCCACACAAATCAATGTGTCTTAAGTTAAAAGGCATTAATTTTGCATGAAAACTAAATAAGGACTGACTGACATCAGTGCAAATAATGGTCAAATTTACTCATTGACTTTTTGCGCTCATTGTTTGGGTGCTACTGAAAATCTACCACACAAGTGAAAGTCAAAATAACTTTACTAGTAATGCATTCTGTAAAACCAGAGTAAATGCCTAATTCAGATATCGTCAGGAAAACACTGCAGATCTCAGTTCTGCCAATAAAAATAAACTGCTTGTTAAAATTTCTTTAGATTGACAGGGTAAAATGCCACAAACTGCTCCTGGCTAGAAAAAAGTGGTTAAAGGAATGACTTAATCAGTGATGTTCTTTTGTCCCAAGGAACAAATGCATTTAAGATCCCAGACTTTGCATTTTATTTAGTTTTGGTTATTTAGTGCCAATGTAACCCTTCAGTATCTCAAATCTAATATTTCATTTGATGAAATAGTAGTCAGACTGTGAAGGCGTGCAGTCCTCAGGCAGGTTTGTTTAGGAACTCCTCAGTTTTTGGCAATGCAAGTGTGGGTGAGCAAGATGATGTTAATGTTTTATCATTAGCGAGATAAATAATGTACAATACCGAATACACTTTTCTGAGTGTAGCGTGTATATTGTCAGTACTTAAAGAACACTACTAACTACATATTTCGTTAAAAAGTCAACATAAGTAGGCCTGTTCAATAAAGGTTAGTACAGTGCAGCTTGTAGAACATTGAATCAAAATCATTGTATTTACTGTTTATAAATGCTTTCAGAATCGTAATGTTGGGCAAAATGCAGCACTTTACAACAAGCCATTTGTGGAGTCGTTTGAGGAGACGCCTTTGCTTGTGGCTGTGCTCACATACATGGGCTACGGCATCCTTACTCTCTTTGGCTACCTGCGAGATTTTCTACGGGACTGGAATTTCGAGAAGTGCCATGTGGCCAAGGAAAGAGATGAGCAGAAGGTGAGTTATCTGGCTCTTTTAAGCTGTCATTAGATTCAGTAAATACGGGACCCATGGAGTTTTCATGTGAGGTACACAAAAAATGATCAGGGTACAAAAAGGTATCACATTATCATCTTTGTCTTCAGGACTTCGTTCCACTGTACCAGGACTTTGAGAACTTCTACACAAGGAATTTGTACATGAGGATTAGGGATAACTGGAACAGGCCAATATGCAGCCTGCCAGGGGCCAAGGTGGATGTTATGGAGCGTGTTACACATGATTACAATTGGACTTTTGAGTGAGTCAACAAATGACTGTTAACTTTTTGGAAATCTTAAATTCTCAGCCTTGTTTGTTAATGCTAACAGTAGCCTGACATTTCACATTGTTCTACAAATATCTGTTATTGTTTCCTTGACTTGCAGTGTCTTATTTCATTTCCACAGGCACAATGGAAAAGTGTTGAAGGATGTTATCAACATGGGCTCCTATAACTATCTGGGCTTTGCAGAGAATTCTGGGTCTTGTGCAGATGCAGCTGCAGAGGTCACTATGAAGTATGCCATGGGAGTGAGTGGCACTAGGCATGAGATGGGTAATATATTTGGTTCTCAGACATTAATATTATCTGTATAAATGAGTTGTCTGTCTCAGTTATGTAGTGTTTTATAACCTCTGTAGGAAATCTGGACAAACATGAAGAGCTTGAGAAATTAGTGGCCAGATTCCTGGGTGTTGAGTCCTCCATGGTGTTTGGCATGGGTTTTGCCACCAACTCAATGAATATTCCAGCTCTCACAGGCAAAGTAAGAAGATTTTTTGCTATGCTGCCCCAATGTAACCTTCAGAGAGTTTTACTACAGGTCACCGTCAAGAGAAAATGAGATTATCTGTTACAGAGTTGAATGTTTTTAAAGTGGACGTGGATAACATGACGCGTACCTTAATCTTCTCTTTGTATCTCTACCCTGGAGATAACAATGCAAGTTAACCCTCACAGTTTTTTCACATAGCAGCTGGGTCATGGTACCTCAGCTTCCTGTTTCAGCATCTATTGTACTTTACTAGGAGAAAATCACATTCTTGTGTGTACATGCAATTTCCTGTCCCAGGTCAGCACTGATTGTACTGTGCGTTTGAGTAACTTTACAACTTGTTTTGCTCACAAATCTAAAACTGCATTGTCTTCCAGGAATATTTCTTCGTTAGCCCAGTAGCACATGAACAAAATATTAATGATTACGCTTGGTACACATGACAGCATATGTAATTCAGTAGCTGATGTCCTGGCACTTATGCCATTCATTGTTCTCCAGTTTGAAAAACACAAGTTCAGTGCAGGTCAACAAAATAAATGCAGTTCCTATTAACTAAGAGCAGTATCTGATTAAATGGGGCACCTTGTGAAAAATGCTATAAAATAGACGCTACAGTGTCACCATGGACAGATAACAGTATTTCCAGGGACATATTACCGGTAGTCTAGTTAAAAGAAGCCGTCAGAACCAGTGCTTTCGGAGTTGGCAAGTAGGGCTGCTTGGTTAATCTTATAAGTTTACACAATAAACAACACATGAAGTTACATGTGCATTGCACTTCAGTGACAGTTATATGTTTTAATAGTAAATTATTATATCTCACATAGTTCGCAATATCAGACAACTACTGCAAATCACTTTTTTGGTTATGTCATGTAGCCTTAAATGCAAGTCTGCTTTTAGATAGAGGAAGGAGTATGGAAGTTGTCGCAAAAAAAAATAAAAAATAATAATAATAATATTTTTTTGGTAAAGCACACAAAAGAAAAAAAACTATGAACTATGTTTGAATTACATACCAGGTAAACATGACACATAGATTACACATATTTATTAGGACTGGCCCAAACTTTATTTTTCAGACTTATACTTACAGACTCTATTGGGCATCTCTGTTCTTTTAGCTTCAATAGCCACATCAAAAGCAGTGCAGTTCATTACGCTCTGAGGCAAGGTGGCATAGATGGCTTGCATGAATTTATGATGCCAGCACACAAATACTTGAATGTTCAGGTTATTTGAGCAGCCCTAGCATGTGCTTATGTATGTTTATCATGATATGAATTTTTTTTAAAATTATTATTCTAATAAGCGTGCGTGTGTGCGATGCTTTTTAGGGCTGCCTGATTCTAAGCGATGAACTGAACCATGCCTCTCTGGTATTGGGGGCACGTCTGTCTGGTTCCACTATTCGGGTCTTTAAACACAACAGTAAGTTCATTTCAGTTAAAGCACTTCTGTAAGTAACCTCTCGCTCTCCTCCACCCTGATCTAATATTATATATTTATATTTTTATTACTTTCAGTAGAGGTTTGAACTTTATTTCTATCGTGTAGTTGATGTACTCTTTGACTGTGTTGGATATCCATTTACCATTGATTTTGTGTTTTATTTTAAAGGGTACAAAAAAATGAATATACAGCTTGTACTACTAACATGCTGTCTTTTAAAGACTATATGGCAGTTGCCGTTGTTTTTGTGGTCATTGATGACACGGCTATTAAATGATCTGAACAATGCACACTGACTTGGGGCTTGAGATTTGGCTGTACTGACTTGAATCAAGACTCAGTGTCTTGTCTTGGGGCTTGAGTCGGCACTCTAGTGTCAGTACTTGAGACTTACTTGTTACTTGTAACTTAGTGACTTGTTCCAGCCTCTGATAGAAGCAGAACTAAAGAAAATATAAGAAAACAAAACCAACCATTTAAATAATTTAACTGCAAACAATTCTGTCAAACTGTGTCTGTCCCTAATGCATATGAGTAAGAACGGAACAGTATTGGAAACATTTGCGTTTGTCCCTCCCCAAATACTGCAATCCAATACTGCAGGGGGAAAACAAACTGTAACTTTTATTTTGAAAGCAAGACACAGAGGGTAAGTTTGAGTGTTTTGGCAGCAAGTGGCACTGTGTCATCTTTAAGCCTTGTTTGTGTTGAGGTGCCTGTTTAATTACCGGCTTCACGGGCCTCAGCTTTTGCCTTGTCAGAGCATCTAGAAAGTTAGCGTCCCAAACTAGATACAGCCGGATTAAATGGTTCGTAAAAGGAGTGCACCACCGTTAAAAGTTGAAGCTCCGTTGAAGCTCCAGAATGTGTTGTTTGGGACAGAGCCTCACACTCTAACATTAATGTTAGGGTATTGTAAGTATTACTTTGTAACTTTTGTAATGTTTAAGTCCAGTACTGATACTGTACATTATTTTTAGAGTAACTGTTTGTTTGTTTTTTTCTGAAAGACTAGATTGTTGTAAAAACATTCATATCACGTAGGAACATGAATTGTTTGAGACAAGTGTTTGCTTGTGGTAAGTGTAGTCTCTCAGCTATAGGGAGAAGAAGCAGAACTATTTGCTTTTTATTGTAATATTCCACATCACTATATATAGAGTATTTTATTGCCTTAGCTACAGTGGAATTAGCTTATAGCTAGCTAATATTTTAGGGGATGAGGTGGGCTTTGATACATAGTAGCAACCCCACCCAGCCCTCCAATGTCAAATTCACTTGTACGCCCTTGCCCTTATATATTGTAAACTGCTGCTGGTTTAGTTAAGAAATGTGACAAATGAGAACTTGCAATTGCATCTGACAATTATCAATTTCAAAAGCATCTTTGCTTTGGTTATAATTGGTTGAGGAAGTTTCACATTCTTAACACAAAGATGATGATTAATGATTTTAGCACTAAGATGCTTTTGGTAAACTGGGCCCAAATTAGATGTTTACTGCATAAAGATTTTTTTTTTCTATTTCTGTCTCTCTCTCTCTCTCTCTCTCTCTCTCTCTCTCTCCACCCTCCACCCTCCACCTACTCACTCTTTCAGATATGCAGAGTCTGGAGAAGTTACTGAGGGATGCTATAGTACATGGCCAGCCCAGAACCCACCGTCCTTGGAAGAAAATTCTCATTCTAGTTGAGGGAATTTACAGGTGCAGTTAATGCATGTATAAATTACACAGACCATCTGATATCTTTTGTACACTACACTGGTGACAATTATCAGGATTTTGTTAGTTCTGTTCTCATTAGTTATGCACATGTGTACACATTTTTGTGTTTTTATGAGTCGAATATAGTAGGTTGTTTTTCCTTGTTAGTCAAAAGGCCCTTTCCTGTAGTCTCCGTTGCATAACTAGCGCCAATTGTCTATCTCTTCTTTGTAAGGCTTGAAGTAGAGAGGCAAGTTACATTTGTCCCATCTCTGCACAAACAGTGAAACAAAATAGATATATAGACGGTCTGAAAAATATTTATTATTTTTGTGTGTATGTGTTTCTGTTCTGTTTGTTTAGTATGGAGGGCTCTATAGTGCGTTTGCCTGAGGTCATTGCCTTGAAGAAGAAGTATAAAGCCTACCTGTACTTGGATGAGGCCCACAGCATTGGAGCACTAGGACCAGGGGGCAGAGGTGTGGTAGACTACTTTGGTTTGGACCCACATGATGTTGACATTATGATGGGCACCTTCACAAAGAGCTTTGGTGCTGCTGGTGGATACATAGGAGGAAAGAAGGTATGTTGGGTTATGTCAGTATGGGGTAAAGTTCATGTATATCTGGGTTGATATCACCTAGAGTTTTTGGCCCACCTTCAATTGTTCGGTAGTGGGAGTTTGGAAGCAAGACCAGCAAATTTGTTTGTATTGCATGGTCATGTGAACTATTAAAAAAAGCATGGGAGCCAGTAACACCCAGCTGACATGCAGCATTGGCTGTATTCATTAATATCACAAAACAAAGATATTTAAAAGTGGATATTAAATGTAAGAAACTCACTTACTGAGATATTTCACTTCTCAGCATACTTTTTTTCAATTTATAGTCCAACTGAGCAGAAGCACTCAGTAGGCTAAACTGTTTTAATCATACTGCATCTGTCTCAGAAAAACAGATTATGCATGTCTTTCAAAGTTCATGACACAAAACGGTTAATTTGGCATATAAAGTAAGCTCAGTTCAAAATGAGGCAAGAAAATGTCATGAAAAATATATTATATTCGCTTTTCTCGCTGGCACAAACATACTGAAAAGGCAAGCTCCACTCTTGTTGTGTGCCCTTTCAACATTGTCAGTGAAGCATACTGAGTATCTGTTTTATACAAAAAATGTGCAAAAATATTTGTATACATTTTTTTTTATTTAAACATTTGAACATTTTCTTGCAAACATTACTGACAATAAATGTCATTGAGAGCTTTTTTTTAAAAAAAAAACAGTTTATCTTAAAGATACCTTGTAAAAGTAACATCTTTGCTACCTATACCTTCTGAAGTTCAAAGCACTTTCTTTTTTATAACGTTTTAGCATTCATTTAATGTAAGTTGTGAGTAAGAGTAGCATTCTTGTGAGTAAATGTATTGCAAATGAATTTTGGCTCCATCCATTGTCATTATCTTTCATTTCTAATAATGGTATTGGTGCTGAAAAAACATCTCAGTCAATCCCTTGTTCTTAAAGGAGCCATAGAATGTATTTTTAAGCATTAAAATGGCTCTTTGATGTCTGTATTATAGCTATGGTAGTGGTGAAAAATACTAGTGTACAGGTTTACATGGTCAGTTACATCGCTATAATTTAGCTCTAGAGTGAAATGAGTTGGTTTGCCTTTTATGGTGTGCTCATGAATATTTTGTTGAGCTCTGCTCTGATTGTTGATTGACAGACGCGACATGTCAAAACATACACATAACTATAAGAACTGTTAGGTTTGGCATAAGTAGTAGTTCTTACATGTTTATTTTATAGGACTATGTAAGCATGGTATCCATTGTTCATGTATTACTTAATTTTAACTAATGTATTACTTTGTCAGTCAACACTTAATGTAAAGTGTTGCCCAGCCTTGTTTAAAGCTGGACATCAGAATTGCCTGAAATGCATATGAGAAGTCAACATCCCCTTCACAGCCTCTCAAGTATGTTTCTGCACAGTCTGCTGGCACCTGTACAAGTTGTAGCGTTTAAGGTGTAACAGAACATTCATTTAAAAAGCTGACAAATAGGAAGCCGGTTTTAGCCTAGCTTGAAGATTAATTTTGGGGGCCTCATTTTGGTTGCAGTCGTGACTGTTATATAACAGTCTAGGAGTTTGGATATCACTTGTTTTTCTGTCCTCTTTTATAAGCACATGATATGTATTCCAAGGAGGAATAAAAGGGTTTGAGATTTGCAGTTTCTTTGGTGTACTAAAATTGAGTTTAACAATGTAAATACAGTTTTCCATTCTGTGGCCTCTTTAAGACGCAGTTGACCCAAAGGTAGTTTACTAGCCTGAAGTTTTGCAGTACGACTCACTGCTTGGCCCACTGTGTTTGTTTTGGTGATAGTCATGTCAAGGTATTACCAAAGTCACATGACTTTTTAATGTCAAACTCACGTCAAGGCTTTAAACTTCGTTTTTTTTTTGTTTTGTTTTTTTCTGTTTTGGGTTCAGGAGTTAATCAACTACCTGCGCACACATTCTCACAGTGCTATCTATGCCACGTCCATGTCTCCTCCAGTGGCCCAACAGATTATTACCTCCATGAAATGCATCATGGGGGAGGATGGCACAACATTAGGTAAGTTTTGTTTATAATGCTTTCTTCGTTTTATGTATGTACATAGAGGTAGTTAATATAGTGTGTGTGTGTGTATATATATGTTGTTCTGTATACTGTCGAATTAACTTTCTGCATGTAGATCTCCTGTATGTTGATAGAAAACTTCCAGTGCCACTGCTTTAAAAAGCAGGAATAATCCACAAGGTGGCAGCATAGGACAACTGCATGTTTTTGTCTGTCATGTGTCTATCAAATTGCTTTACACTTGAGTACATACACCTCATTTACAATTACTGCATGACCTTTTTCAGTACTTTGAAATGAAGTCATTATATGTGAAGTACACTCCTGCATGTCATTGTTATATAATAGACTGCTCTTTGGACTTTCTCTCCCAGTCTAACTGGGTAATGGGTCTTCACATCTCATATAAAGTAATACGTCATACTGCTATTTTATGTTTATTCGGTAACTGATAGGTTGTGGGGTTATTTGTTTAATAAAAAGAAATTTATTTCACGCTAAAATATTGATTATTATGATAAATATAGTTTTCTTATAGTTTTTCTTTGCTGCCCTTAATTGTTCAATGTTCAGCAGTTAATTTTGGTACCTCTCTCCACAGCTTTAGCTTGTACTTGTACCTTATGGGCTATATTTATGATTTGTCCTTTTACGGGTGGTCCGGTAACGGGTTTAAACAGGTTTTTTTAGGTTCATGATGTAATTCAAGTGCAACATACAGCATTTTGATATATTACTGGTAAGCAGATCCTATATTGTTTATAATATCATACCAGTTGTATGAGACATTTCTTAATACTTGTTTTTATTGTTGGGGATCATTAAAGTAGACAGAAATGCAGAAACCAAGTACAGAAAATTACACAGATGTTACAACAAATAAATATTATGTCAGATTTTTTAGTATTTATTGTATCCACCTTTAGCTTTTTATTATAGTTTCCTTTCTTTTAGGAAGTCTTGCTTTCAGGTTATCAAGGACATCTGCAATGATATTTTTCCACGTAGGTTGCATTTTCTGCTTCTCGTTAGGCAATCACAAACACTTGATATTGAAGTGTAGGCTCACAATGATATTGAAGTATATGCTCTGGGATGTTTTTTAATTTTATTGGTTTTTATTTACATTTCTTAGTTATGACTTTTTGACAGCTACACATCCTTTCAGGCCCAGTTGTTTTCTCCCATCCAAAATATCTAAAACAAGCATGCTGCTTTTTTTTGTTGTTGTTTTTTTTTTTTTTTTCACCTCATTTTCTTAAAAAACATGAGCTTTACATAGTGGTTATCTGAAAGTGAGAGTTAGATGGTTATACCAGGTCTTGTGTAGGTTCTTAATTTCTCTTTTGCTGAGGAAACAAATAGGGTAAATATGGGTGGTCTCTGACTTTTGCACAGTACTGTATCAATTAATTAAATCTGTGTATCATTACACCATTACTCCTCATGCTATAAGCATCTCTCTTACAGACCTGTTGGTGCATTAATAGGGTTGTGATTGAATAGACCAGTTGTTCAGAAAGCCACATGTGTGCCTCAGACACCCTCACAAACATCTGGAAGCTCTTCAAAGTTTTGTAAGGCCTTGCTCAGAGAGAGAGAGAGAGAGAGAG
>JAVGWN010002605.1:0-10971 GCA_034552555.1 Semaprochilodus insignis
ATATACATACAAACATCATATATCATATATCATATAATTGCCTGATCAAATAGTTAAAGGAGCAGTATGTAACCTCCAGTGACTCTAGCAGAAATCACATCCACATTCAATGCAGGAGGCCCCACATGAATATCCCGCAGGTCAGTGCGGCGTTCTTTAGCTTCCATGGAATATGGGAGCAGAAGACCCACCAGAGTACCTCTGTTTACACCACAATACCAGACACAGCACCTCACCTGGGCTTGTGAGGTTGCTAACCGGACACTAGAGAACTGTTAACATGGACTAATAAGTCAGGTACCAGTTGTGTTTGGCTGATGTTAAGGCTTGTGTGTGGTGCAGACCCAATGAAGATATGGACCCCAGTTGTCAATAAGGCACTGTGCAGGATGGTGGTGGTTCCACGGCATGGGTTGGGTCCACTGGTCCACCTAAACACAACATTGACTGGTACCTGCTACATTTTACTGCTTGGTGACCTTTTGCAGCCCTTTATGGATTTCTTGCTACAATGATGGGATGTCCCAGTAGGATAATGCACCGTGCCATCAGGACCAAGTTGTCCAGATTTGGTTCAAGGAGCATTCTGGAGAGTTCTGATGAATGATGTGGCCTACACATTCACACAACATGAGCTCAATCAATACATTCCATATCATGCTTCGTTCAAACTCATGTTGCCTTGCCCCAAGCATCCTGACCAGTGTTTAGGCTCACTAACAAGATAACAACTTATACTGGTGTGGGCATTCCCAGGCCATTCCCTGAGGTATGTTAAGGTGGTGTGTGGCAGTGGAGGATATAAAGGTGGTGGGTGTCAGGGGAGGATGTAAAGGGTGGTGGGTGTCAGGGGAGGATGTGAAGGTAGTGGGTGGCAGGGGAGGACGGAATGGTAGTGGGTGGCAGGGGAGGACGGAATGGTGGTGAATGGCAGGGGAGGATGTAAAGGAGGAAGGAGGGTGTTTGTCTGTCTGTCTGCCTGTCTGTTTGTTTGATTGTTTTGACAAGGGTGGTTGCATCCCCATACAACCCTCAAGTCTAGGCCTCACTATACCACCTTTCGAGTGTCCTTGCAGTCCCCTTGAAGAGCAGATCTGCAGAAGAGTGCAGCTTCCAACAGTGAACTTCAACGGCTTTGATGGATTTCATACAAGCACAGTGAAGGCCTTTATATCCGCCTGACTCAATAAAACCAGAACGCATTATGCCTTGAAAATGACCATTTTTATTTCCATGCCTGCTGGCTCCTCTCAAATAAAGACCTTTGAACCGCAAATGATTATGTTTGTCTGATCTTTTTTTTTTCCTTCCCCAGATATGCACTCCACCCAGCGGAGAGACAGAGAGGAAACAAACAAGCGTCAGTGACCCTACAATCAGGAAAATGTCCTCAATAACATATTTTATGATCATAATAAAATGATTAAATGAGTGACAGACCTTCACTTTGAGATAATTGTGAGCAACCAAAGAAAACATGTTTCCAATTCCTTTCCTGAGCCTGCACCAGAATAACTGCAAACAAGCACACACACACTACTCGTTTTTCTCTTATTGTAGGACTTCACATGCTTAAAGAGCTGCAAATCAATAATCCTGAGACTGAACCATGGAGTTGTAGAGGTTCCTAATGCTGTCCTGTGATAATCCATCCCATGCAGCTTGAATATCCTCACACAGTTCCTGCAGATGGTGCGGTAGGGGTGGAGGTGGAGCCAACCTTTCATCTTGGCGCTGACCATGGTGCCTCCACACACGGATTCATTTGGTCGTCTCTACCAACACTAAAGTGGGACTCGTCACTGAAGATGACCCGCTGCCATTCAGTCCATGACAGTCTGGCACGACAGCATTGCAGTTTTTGGTGACGTTGACGTGGTGTTAGGGGCTGTCGTCATAATGGTCTGTGTGCATGTATGCCTGCATCGTGCAGCCGTCTGCCCATGCTGCTGGCACTAACAGGATGACTCATGGAAGGCATCACTGCTCGCTGAACCTCCACAATTGTTGCTGTTGGGTCAGTCAGGTACAGAGATAAGGCCCGTCCTTGCTTACGGCACATGCGTTGCTGAGCTTGAAACTTGAGTCATTCGCATGGCTCACAATGTCAAACCTACCCACCAAGTTTCATTCCTGAAAGTTGATTCCTTCTGCGTGCAACTATCTGTGCAACTATTCTATTGACCATGAGTGTATGTAAATATGAGAATGGGGTGGTTTAGTCCGGTCTTTAGGGTTTAACCTATTTAAAGCCTAAACTATAAGCCTGCCCCCACCCCCAGCCTAACATCAGCATCCCAAATGTGAGATTTTGGCTCCTTTCCTTTTCAGTAAAAGTGAACTGTTTTGTTGTAAAGAAAGCTATTACTTTGTGGTCTCCTGCAAACCATCCCCACGAGGCCAAAGGATCAGTGTTTTGGGATGCCTATCCGCATGCTATGTGGGGACATTGCATCCTCGCAAGGACAGAAAGACAAGGACGCACGCACAAATAAAATGAAGAATAACAGTTTGACACAGCGCTTGCAACAGTCAGCGCACTGAACGTACCTTGCCTTTCAATACCTCCAGCCCCTTGTTATATTATTGCTGTGTGGAGGACAACGCCACACATGCGAATATCAGATCTGAAATGTGCCTTTACTTCCTCAACAAACACTTATCCACAAGCGTCTCCTCTTTCATCATGTCCAGACCAAGCTCTGGATTGCAGGAAGAACGCCAGTTTACCAGCACAATCCCACAATTCAAAACAATTAGGAATGTGAAACGTGCAAGCTTCAGCTGAGGTGCGACCTGATTGGGTGAGGCTACTGTCAGTCAGTGGGAGTGTGTGTGGTGGAGGCTTTGTGGCTGGAACCCAACAAGGAGGCAGGAGCAGTAAGAGAGGGACCAGGCTAGCTGTCAGGAGGACACACTCTAACTCCTGTCCCGAACGAGGCACTCGGCTCTGGCATGACTCCGATAGAGCTCATCTTGGCCCTGATAGGGGCCTGTGTGGTCCTGATCTGCGGCACAAGGCTGGCACACATGCTGATGATGCTTTCTCCGAGGGTCTGGTACCCACTTCCCGAGAACTTTTTTACCGCAATGGGAAAATGGGCAGGTGAGGCGTTTTCTCATTGAAAACGACAGACAAGACAAAGCTTCTGGGGCGTCTTTATGGGTTGGCATTCTGGTACCATGTTTTCCTAAATTGGCTTCGGTTTGTTCTGCATTTATAGCTGGCACTTGGCACTCGGCTCTTGCATGGCTCCGATAGAGCTCATCTTGGCCCTGATAGGGGCCTGCATGGTCCTGATCTGCGGGGCAAGGCTGGTACACATGCTGATGATGCTTTCTGCGAGGGTCTGGTACCCACTTCCCAAGAACTTTTTTGCCGCAATGGGAAAATGGGCAGGTGAGACGTTTCCTCATTGAAATCCACAGACAAGACAAAGCTTCTGGGGCGTCTTGGGGTCGTCTTTATGGGTTGGCATTCTGGTACCATGTTTTCCCCAATCGGCTTTGGTCTGTTCTGTGTTTATAGCTCGTTTTCGGTTGAACATGCTGAATTCTTGAATGCTTTTGGCAGTTTTTAGCAAACCAGTGAATCCAAGGAGGAAATCACATGACTCCAGCACGGATGAAAGGATGGCAAAGAATGAAAACATGATTGCATTACAAGCAGGAACACCTCGAGACTTGCTCTTGGCAAAAATGTTTGTACTAATAGCAGCCATAAAAGCACCTGTAAACCACAGAGATAGAAGAAGTGATTCAGCAGAATCACTCAATGTACTATAACTCCATAATGCTAATGAGCAGTCTGTCCCAGCACTAACAGTCACCTCGAGTGGCCTCACATGGCTCTCTCTGTTCCGGCCTTTGGGAACGCTTCGTTTTTCTCCCACCAGCTACTACCATTGGAAGTGTGTAGAGCTGTCGTTCACACAGAGGTTATAACCTCCTTCCTGAATTGCACTTTGCACCATTTCCAAAGCCAGAGACCCTCCTCCGATGTGGCATTCCGCCTTCAAATTGCAGTGCTGGATTTCAGCATTGGATGGAGGCTTCTTTCAGTCGCTCTCCTTGTTCCCAAGCTTTGCGTCCACTCCATTCCAGGAGTGCAAGAGGCAGAGAAAAAAGGCAATTAGAACGTCGTGTTCCAGCGTGTATTATTACTGTTGTCCTTCTCCTTCAGGTTGAAAAGGCTTGTTTCTTTTCTTTTTCTTAAGCTCATTTGACATGAAATTAACATAGCCTTGTCTCTCAGTCTGCAAGCAGCTTGCTCTTTCATTTCAAGAGCCCCACTTGGCCTGTGTGTGAATGGCTATTCACGCACCGGTCTGGATGCGCTGTCATTTGGTGTTGTTTTCTGTTTTTTCCCCGTCTATTTAGATGTCACACATCTGTTGTATGTCCTTTCAGGCATTACAGCGGTATATCATAAAGAGGCTGCAACGATGAGCCTCAGGCAAAAACAAGTAACAGAACACAACAGTGATGATACTGAGCATCCCCGTATGGCCCAATGTGCTAACATGGCTCAGTTAGAGGGCTAAAGTTCAATGGCCCCTTCTGTAAAGATGTTTCAGATACAATGGAGTCATTTCTAAAGTACAGTATTTAGTTTTTTATATTTAGAGATGTTTTGCAGCCAGTTCTTACTACTGTCAGATGTGTTACAGTCAGTATTTCCAAATATATGCATCACTTTTATACTGTCAGATGTAGTATCTCATTATATAGTCATATTTTCTCAGATCCACTGTAGTGAATTTTTACTTATTTCAAGAGTGTCATTCAATTTAGTCAATTTTACACTTTCAGATGCATTGCCATCATTTTTATACTTTCTCAGATCTAGTACAGTCATTGTTTTACTTTTTTAATATGCATTACAGACATTATTAACATTTTTATATGCATTGCGGTTATTTTTTTTTCCTTTGTTAGAAGTATTATAGTAATTTTTATACATTTTAATATGCATTGCAACCATTTTTATTCTTACTTAGAACAATTACATTTTCATATGGATGTCAGTATTTTAGTTTTTCAGGTCTATTACAGTAATGTTTTACCTTCTTACATCCACTGCAGTTATTTTTCTAAACATTTTAAATGCATTGCAACCATTTTTATACATTCTAAGAATAATTCCAGTCATTTTCGTACCTTCTTATATGCACTGCAGACATTTTTTTACATGTTTATATACATTGTGATCATTGTTTTACTTTGTCAGATTTATTACAGTCATTGCTTTTGGTTTTTTTAAACATTGGAGCCATTTTTATACTTTCTTAGACCGATTGCAGTCATTTGTGTACCTTTTTTAATCTGCATTGCAATCATTTTTTACATGTTCATCTGTAAATTGCTGTAATTTTTTAAGTTTGTCAAATCAATTACAGTCATTTTCACCTTTCTTTATACACATTGCAGGCATTTTTTACTTTGTCAGACTCATTACAGTAAATTTTAAACATTTTAAAATTAAATTTTATCCTTACTTAGAACAATTACAGTCATTTTCTACATTTTCATATGCATTGCAGTCAGTATTTTACTTTTCTTTTTACAGATCTATTACAGTCATTTTTTTACATCCACAGTAGTCATTATTACTTCTCAGCAGTCATTATTTTATACAGTATGTTCATATATATTGCAGCCATTTTTAACTTTGTCAGATCTATTACAGTCATTTCTTTCCTGTTTTATATACATNGCCATTTTTAACTTTGTCAGATCTATTACAGTCATTTCTTTCCTGTTCTATATACATTTATATACATTTTAAAATGCACTGCAACCATGTTTATACTTTCTCAGATCTATTGCAGTCATATTCTTACATTTTAGATGTATTGTAGTCATTTTTATTCAGACATTTTTACACCTTCTGATGAATTAGTCTTTTTGTTAGATGTGTTTTTTTACATATGCATTTCTGTAATTACCTCAGAGTTTGGTTTTTGAAACTACACCTTGCTGATATTAACATTTGCATGTCTAATGGCATTTTAGTGCCAGATCACTAAGTGTATCTTCTCAAGCTCTCAGTGGTCTAGAGAATTTCCGGTAGGAGGAGATGGGAGATATTTGGAAGGAAGGCAGCGCTCTGTTCACCAGTGCTCCCTGATCCTTTATCAAACATCTGGGCACAAACTGTCTCTTCCAGTACACGCTGTTAAAACAAACGTCATGCACGCGAGCACCCATCCTCTGCTCTGCGTGTGTGTGAGTCAGCAAGAATGGTGGGAAAACTGCTTATCTATTAAAATACTCTAAGCATGAAGGAGCTCTGGTTTCAAGTGCTCGTCATTGTTCATCACTGCCTGCCAGCACAACACGATCTTTCATTACCACATTACAGGCCTGTGAGATGTTTATCTACTGTTTGAATTTGAGCCAGCTGATCATTCTGAGTGTGTTCTCCTTTGCAGTGATCACCGGTGCATCAGAAGGAATAGGAAAAGCTTATGCACAAGAGGTAATGTAAAATGCTAAGGGGTCTGTATTTCAGAAAGTTTAAGCCCCATTAAAGAGCAAAGACCCATATAGACCCCCACTTCAATTCCTCAATCTCACATCTACATTAGCTTCGTATTAGGTGCGGTCTTCTAGCTTCCAGTAGAAGATATCCAGAATTACGGTGATATAAGAACAGCTGCACAAGTAGTTGCACCCAGAAGGAATCAACCGACAGGAATGAAACTTGGTGGGTAGGTTTGACATTGTGAGACATGCGAATGATTCAGCATAAATGTGACATAAGCAAGGACGAGAGTTATCGCTGTACCTGACTGACCCAACAACCATGATTGCGGGCATTCAGCAAGCAGTGATGTCCTCCATGAGTCATCCTGTTAGTGCTGCACCACTGGCACATGCACACAGACCGTTATGACGACTGCCCCTAACACCATGTCACCGTTACCAAGGACTGCAATGGTGTCGTGCCAGACTGTCATGGAGTGACTCGGAATGACGGCGGGTCTTCTTCAGTGACGAGTCCTGCTTTTGTCTTGGTGGGTTGTCATACGTCCAGAAGACCTAGTGTCACTCCACCTCCACCCCTACCGCACAATCTGCAGAAACTGTGGGAGAATATTCAAGCTGCATGGGATGGATTATCACAGGACACCATTAGGAACCTCTACAACTCCATGCGAAGACGTCTGGCATGTTGGGTTAGCAAACATGGCGGCCCGACACCATACTGAGAGACACTACTTCTGTATGTGTAGCTCAATAAATATTGCCCATATCAGTCTAAATGTATCATCATTTATTGTTCCTGGTGACCTTTATCTTCCTTCCCAAAAGCACTGCAATCCCACACTTCCTTCTGGGTGCAGCTATTCTTTTGATTTTTTAACACAGTCTTCTCAAAGCTCTACTTCTCAAACTCATCAAATGTATTCATATGGCTAAAAAATGCAGCCTCAAAGTTTCAACAGTCAGTTCTCTAAATTGAAAGCCAGAGCTGGAAGGACCAGCATATTGGTCTTATCAACCATAGTGATATCAACTGTTGGTAGACCAATTTGTTTGGTGCAATTTAAATAAACTGTATTTCTAATATTTTTGTGTCATAATCATCTCAAATGTCAATTAAAAACATCACAAATCTAAAACTGTAAAGGGGTCAAGGGGTCAAATGCTTTCCAATCACCCCCATCCCCTATCCCCTCCCCCACACCTTTTTAAGTACGTCCTTTTCCTTTTGAGAGGTGACTAATATCTGGGCTGGTCTTTTGCAGTTAGCGAGGTGGGGGCTGAACGTGGTGATCATCAGCAGGAGTAAAGAGAAGCTGGACAGAGTGGCGAAGGACATAGGTGCAGTGCCTCATTCTCTACATCAGCGTCTCTCCTCCTGTGATCTTTGGGCTCACGCTGCCTTCTCTTCTTTTTCCCCCAACAGAGCTTAAAACTGGGGCGAAGGTCGTAACCATATCTGCTGACTTCACCAAAGATGATATTTACGAAGGCATCGAAGAGACCATTCAGGGTTTGGATGTAGCCATTTTAGGTTGGTTGGCTTAAAAGCTCACTCAAGTTTAAGTTTCATATTTCACCTTCTATCATCCTGTGCAGTGTTTCTTAGTCCAGTCCACTGGAATATTGGAAGTCCACATTTTAGGTCTGTCCCAGCTCCAAGCATACCTGAACCAAGCTATCAAGAATGCTGAGTATCTGTGAATATCTGATACGGGTGTGCTGGGCCGAAGCAAAAATGTGGACTGTCTGGGAGTCTCAGCCTCTTTAATCATTGATCTTACACATTACAGTTAACAACGTAGGCATCCTGCCCAGCCAGGTACCCTGCAAACTACTTGAAACAGATCACCTGGAGGAGGTGAGAGGCTTTTTTATGAATATAGAAACTACTTTTACCACCTGTATAGTAATCTGCAAAAAAATGATATGTTGGCATATAACATGATCTTATATTGATCTTACATCTAGTTGATATATCTTAAAATTCTTATTTTGGGATTACTGTAAGCTCATTTTAAGATTGTTGTACTTGTTTCCAGACCTTGTATTTTCTTGTTTTAGGTGATTTTAGTCATTTTTACAAGTTTCGTAAGTTTTAGTAAATCTTCTTACTTACTATAAATTACTTACTAATAATAACTTACTGCACAGACTGACCACCAGAACATTACAGACTGCTTAACTGCACAGACTGACCACCAGAACATTACAGACTGCTTAACTGCACAGACTGACCACCAGAACATTACAACCTGCTTAACTGCACAGACTGACCACCAGAACATTACAGCCTACTTAACTGCACAGACTGACCACCAGAACATTACAGACTACTTAACTGCACGGACTGACCACCAGAACATTACAGACTGCTTAACTGCACAGATTGCACTTTTTGCACATACCCTGGTGATTCAACGTATCAATTCTATATAAGGATGATCATTATTATGTTAATATTTCATTATGTACATGATGTGTATGATATATGTTTACTTAATAATACTTAATAGTACTTGAATCTATATTTGGCTGCTATTGCACAGTTCTGCCAATTATTTGCACTAATACTGCATACTGTACAATGTTCTGCTCATATAACTTTCAGTCTTATATAGCATATATATTGTACATTTTCTTAATTTTTATAAATACATACCTATTTTCTTCCCTCTAGCCTTTTTTGTGCTTCTTTATTTAGTACATAGCATTTATATTGTAACTGTTAGTACTTGAAGTCCGGGAGGTGCAGAGTAAGAATTTCAGTGTACAGTGCAAATGCTTAAATCTTAAATCTAAGATTTGTCTAATGCAGCGGCAATTAGACATTAAAACGATGTAGAAATAAAATAACTGCGTTAATATTTCCGAATTGTGTTTTTCTCTTATAGACAATAAATCAAGTGATCAACTGCAACATCAAAACCACGGTCAAGGTAAGTAGACACGAGTTTGGACTAACAAGCTCCCAATGAATTTTCATGAAGCTCCTGCCAACCTACTGTACATATGTGCAAATGAAAGTATCCTGTGTGCAAACAGAGCCTGGCTACTGTTATTTGTACTGCACCTTTAGTACATGTTAAGAGTACATAGTACACATTCTGCATACATACCAATTACTGCACTCTTCACGCACCTGCATGATTCTCTTAATACAGATGTGTCACATCGTCCTGCCTGGAATGGTAGAAAGGTCAGAGCACTCCAAGCAGTAGCAGGTTCTCTATTTCTCCGTTACTGCTAGGACTCCAGCAGTGACAGCTCCAATTATGTCTGTGTTTCCTCAGAGGACGAGGCATCATTCTGAGCGTGTCCTCCGGGATAGCAAAAATCCCCTGCCCCACATACACTCTATACGCAGCAACAAAGGTAGAGTATCAAGTACAGTTTCAAGGTAAAGTGTGGTGAAAAAAATCGAATGTAGATGCACTGCAAAAAAGTATCTTATATCTAGTTGATATATTTTGAAATTCTCATTTTGCGATTTTTTAAAGCTACTTTTAAGGCTATTTTTAGATATTTTCTACTTGTGAGTAATTTTAGTAAGTCAAATTGTTTCACTATATTAGCAGATCATTTGGCCTGTTTTAAACACGTCTCTTGAAATAAGAATAATGATCTGCCAATATAGTGAGAAACTTTGGCTTACTAAAATCACTTAAGACAAGTAAAACATGTCTGGAAATAAGTTAAATATTTTTGAAATAAGCCTACAGCAAACATAAAATGATCATTTTAAGATGTATTTAATAGATATAAGATCATTTTACTTGCCAAGATAACATTTTTCCAGTGCAGAGGCATTGAACTCGGTAGACGTCTTTATTAGGACTGATGTTTGTCAATGGAATTCTGCCATATAAAAATTTTAGGAATTTGAGTATTTTTAAACTAGATGTTTAATAGATAATGTGCAGTGCTGTTTTTGTTTCATTTCTAATAAAAAATGACCATAAAGTATAAATGATTATTTCATAAGCATTAGGGAAAGACACAGAAAATGTGCATTAAACATAAACATAACATTAATAAGGCCCTGAAGCTTAGTATAACATCAAATCCATCAGTTTTCATTTTCACCATTTTTTACTTCTGTGCTCTTTATTTTGTCTATTCTTCCAATTTTGACCAGCTACAGCTTCTTCCAACAAAAGCTGGTCCCAAAGCTCTCACTGGTGTTATGCTCCCTTTTAAAAAGACACTAAGATTTCATACAAGAAGCTACCCAAACACACAGATGTTAAGAAAGTCATTCAGGGTGGTTTGATGCGAAGTTGTGTTCACTGTGAAGAAACATACCAGCTCTGATCTTCTATAGACATGCATTCATGAGACCTGAGCTTCATAACACTTCAGGGTAAAAAATGAGATCTTGGCAATTAAAATGATCTTATATTTATTTGTAATATCTTAATATTCTCATTTTAAGATTGTTGTAGGCTTAATGTATATATATATATATATATATATATATAT
>JAVGWN010002606.1:0-10970 GCA_034552555.1 Semaprochilodus insignis
CTCACCACCACCCTCTAAAGGAGTCATTACCAACCATCAAATAAACAAACACCACTCACCACCACCCACTAAATGAGTCTTTACCAACCATCAAATAGATACCATTCACCACCGCCCACTAAAGGAGTCATTACTAACCATCAAATAAACACCACTCAGCACCACCCTCTAAAGGAGTCATTACCAACCATCAAATAAACACAGCTCACTACCGCCCACTAAAGGAGTCATTACTAACCATCAAATAAACACCACTCAGCACCACCCTCTAAAGGAGTCATTACCANAAAGGAGTCATTACCAACCATCAAATAAACACTTTACAAAGGTGCTGAATGGAGCCCATCACTCCAGAGAATGCAGTAGCTCCACAGTTGGAGAGGTGTATGCCTGTGTAGCTTATTTTAAGCATTGAGTTTGGTGACCTAAGGCTCATAAATGACTGCTCCAGAGCATCAAATTCTGTTGGTCAATGGTTTTCTGTGCATATTATACAAGCCGTGTCTGCTTGGCTGCCATGTCTGCTGTTAAAGCAGGTTTATTTGCTCATTAGTAGGGAACCACACACCTCTGGATGTAAGTGTACTTTACAGAGTGCAGACTATGTGTACTTAGAGCTTTCGCCCACTGCTGGTGTGTCTGGCCTGCTTCATTCCAGAAGTTAAAATAAACAGTCGTTTTGATCCCACAGTGAATAACTGTGTGCTGTAATTAATGGGATCACCTGCAATCAGGCCAGGATGTGTGGGGTAATTAACTAGCATTCTTCTCCCACTCCACAGCTCTGGACCTCTCATCACTAAGGCACTCGCTCTCATTCTCAGTCTTAAAAACACCCGTGTTACAGGATTTCTCCTCCCAACACACCAGAGTGATTCATTACTGACTGATATTTAATCATCTGCGTCAGATCAGATGGAATAAGAGGAGTAAACGGGTGCCGGAGGAGGAAACATGTCAGCATGTCAAACTGAGAACAGCAAAAACTACACATACATGAACAGACCTGACAAAGACATCAGTGTGAAATCCCAGAGACTTCCTACCATAGCTCCAGGTATCCCAGGTGGTTGCTAAGGTGTTGCTAGGCCTTTGCTATGGTATCCAAGTGGTTCCTGACGTGTTGCTAAACCATTGCTATGGTATCCCAGGGGGTTGCTAAGGTGTTGATAGGCCACTGATATGGTGTCCATTTGGTTGCTAAGGTGTTGCTAGACCAGCACTATGGTGATAGTGGTTGCTAAGGTGTTTCTCGGGCATTGCTTTGGTATCCCAGGTGGTTGCTAAAGTTTTGCTGGACCACTGATGTAGAATTCTAGGTTTTTGCTAATTTGTTGCTAGGCTATAGCTATGGTATCCAACAGGTTGCTGAAGTGTTTCTAGGCCTTTAAAATGGTTTCCAAGTGGTTGCTAAGGTGTTGCTAGGCCATCACTATGGAATCCAAGTGGTTACTATGTTGTTGCTAGGCCTTTGGTATGGTATCCCAGGTGGTTGCGAAGGTTTTGTTGTATCACTGATATGGAATTCCAGGTGGTTGCTAAGATGTTGCTAGGCCAGTGGTATGATATTCAAGGGGTTGCCAAGTTATTACTACACCATTGCTATGGTGTCCCAGGTGGTTGCTAAGGTGTTGCTAGGCCTTTGCTAGCATATTCAAGCAATTGCTGAGGTGTTCATAGGCCATTGCTATGGAATCCAAGTGGTTGCTAAGTTGTTGCTAGGCCATTGCTGTAGTATCCAAGTGGCTGCTGAGGTATTACTATGCCATTGCTTTGGTATCCCAGGTGGTTACTAAGTTGTTGCCAGGCCTTTGCTCTGGTATTCCAAGTTGATGTCAAGTTGTTGCTAGACCATTGCTATGGTATCCCAGGTGGTTGCTAAGCTGTTGCAAGGCCTTTGCTCTGGTATTCTAAGTGGATGCCAAGTTGTTGCTAGACCATTGTTGTGGTATCCCAGGTGGTTACTTTCCAATCTTGCTTTCTAAATTTCTAAATTTGAATGAAAAATGCATGTTATTATTGTTGTTAAGAAACTTTGTTAACGTGTGACATTGAGGCAAAAGGAAGGAATACTCGAGGAAGAACTTTTGCAGGAGAAAAGAAAAAAAAGTTCCGGCCTCCGTTAGATCATAGCCATGCCGCTGTGGGCGCTAAGGACACAACGTTCCATATGAAGGGCGCAACAAGTGACTTAAGGAGCCCATTTGAAACAGGACTAATGCAGTATTCAGTGAGTGACGGTAAGCTGGGTGTACTTAGCTGGAGGCCAGATTTGTGTGTAAGGACAGGCCGGGGAGCCCCCGGAGCACGAGTGGGCAGGGCGCAAGCTAAAGGTTTTACACTGGGGGAGAAAGATTCGGACTCTGGGTCCATTTATAGCAGGAGCAGCGAGGAAATATTTAACCCTGTTGATCAATATTTCAGCGAATGGCTTCCTGTGTCAGACCCCATCTCGGCAGGCGTAATCTAGAAGAAAGTGGAGCAGCCACTCCTTCGCCGTCTTACTGAAAATGGACCCAGCCCCAGCGGTCGCGTTGCCTCAGGTTGCCCCGAACATGTTGCAAATGGTGTTAAAAGCATGTTCCTGCTAGCCCGGCGTCAATATTTAACGAAACCCCGCACAAAAAACACGATCCCACTTCCTGCCATTCATGCTAATGCGGCCTATTAAATAATTATAAGGATCAAACTGTGATGTTAGCACAGATCAAGTATTTGTAAAGAAGCTGACAGAATGGGGTATGAGGACCCGTGGGAGGCTCTGCAGATGTGAGCTTTAGCTAGGGAATGTGAGGCCAGTTCATCTTCAACATCAGGGGGCTGGAGAGGAAGAACCCAAGCAATGGGACGATCGGAACGATCTGGTGGTGGTCGGCGAATCCGAGGCGAATCCCGGATTACGCGCTGAAGATGTTCACCCCCCTAGAGGGAAAGATAATTGTACCGGTGCACTACTATATGCTTGGACCAAAGTGCAAATCAAGTCTTCGGACCACATTAGAGCGACGCAGTAAGAGTGTAATCTCGGGTATGAGTCGGAGATTAGAGTGATTAAAGGTAGCTGGGTGTGGGAGTTCTCCTGTGATCAGCCCCTGGAGGATCTATCGTTTCTGACGGTGGCTTACCTTGGATCTGCTCAGAGGTACAGCCGAGCAAGCTCCTCCTGAACGTGTCCTCCTGAATCCTGAATTCGTCAAAAGGCTAATTTGAGCAGGGATGGTGGAGATGCACTGTATAACATCTGTTTCTGTTTAATGTAGGTTCAATTGAACTTTCAGTTTTCGAGTGTCTGATCTGCACTCAGGCCTTAATCCATGTTAGCACGATCTCTCAGAAGCTGCAGCAGCTCATCTGGGATTCTTTTTGTTTTCAGGGCATTATCTAAGGACGACATCTAAGAGGAGTGACTAATCTGTGTTGATATGCATTGAGAACCTGGAGTACGTTAACTCTTTCAGACTGTTTTGCAAATGTTTAGCAGCTTAGCAGAAACCAGGCCCGGTGCCACGAGGGGGCATAGACATAGGCTTAGACTGTATTCATACTGAGATATCCTGCAGGGCCTTTCAAATGGATGCATTTACATCAATGACATGGATTTTCTTTATGAGCAAGGCGAAATGATGATCATCCCATCTCTCAACAACAGTCCACCAATGGTTCCACCAATCATTAGCCTTGTGTCCCTTACTGCAAACCATAATAGTCCAGTCATTAAAACAACCATGGAAGAAGCTCATTTAATACGGTATATGATTTCAATCCAATACACTTTCTGGCAAACTAGAAAAGTGTTTTTGCTGAAGGAAGTGCAGAGTGATTAAGCAGCTTAAGCTTGTTGCTAGCCAGTGGCTAACCAGTGGTGTTGCTGATAATGAATGGGACTCTACGGGAGGAACGAGGGATGAATAAACATCACATAGAAGAGTGCGGGTCATTATGTCTGTGGATTAGAATTTGGGGATCTGTCCTGAGTGATTACATGCAATTTGAATGGGACTCTACGGGAGTCAAAGAGGAGAAGATCTGAAGAACAAAGAGTGAGAAAGAAGCCCCAAGATTGGGAACGAACGTTTTGACAGTTGATGGCGAGGCATTTCCATGGTGCAGAGACTTCAGAGAGTTTTCCGAAGGACTGAAATTGACTTCCTATTTGGAATTTGAATGCTCCACCTTAAATGGCCCATCAGTTCCATTCTGGTGCCTGCAGTGTCTAAATGCAACTGGAATGTGGAATGTGGAACTGGAAAGTTTGCAGTAGAAGCTGGACAGGTAGACCGAGGCACCAGCATGGAACTACAGCATCATTCTGGTTAGCATAGCAGCAGTAGCCACTGGCTCACAAGTCCCTCTTGTTTTACTGGCCCCCTACCAAAACATATGCCTAAATTAGGGCGTGCTTGATGTAAATGATATCTAAATGAGGTGCTAGTAGGCTGGCGCTCCTGAAGTTGAGTCACTGATTGCATTCAAATCTCTCTTTGTTTCCATGCTGTACTAAAATGTCACAAATCAGGCATTTGTATATTATTAAATCTGATTATATCTGCACAGCTTTGATGGAGCAGGGCGTTTAAATCTTCACTATAAATGGCCAACAAAGATAATAAATGTAAATGGATCTGTTTACAAAACAATAAAGCAAGGAATTCACCATAGGAGCAGGACAAACCTACAAATGACCTACAATGACCTCTTTCTAAGAGTTACATTAATTAAAATACAGTACAGCTAAATTAATACTGAATCATATGATGGTTTTACAGATCAGAAGGATCAGCGGATCGTATGCCATGCTGCCTGAAGTGGGAGCGGTATTGAGAAATTAGCGTGCCTTACTTTAGAATACCCACCACAAAAGTGATGGGCTGGGCTGCACTGCTACAGACCCGTTTCCCCCTCACACCCACACTGATAACAACAGATGCTGACTGCTTCCCCTGCATCACTCACAAGCAGTGGTGTAATCACAGCTGATTACAGTCAAAATATTTATGTGGAATTTTATTAATCTCAATATCCATTATAAACTAGGGCCACACCGAGTCTACAAGGTTTAGTTACAGCTCTGTTGTTTATAGTAGCCATGCTGTTTTAGAACCTTCATCCCCAGGTCTTTTAGAACCAGTAGGGACCTTAAAAAGAACAACGTAATCAATGCCAGTAGACCCCCTTAACGCTACACCACAAGCTGAATGGTGGGTCTCCTTTTTCATGGACCCCTGGAGAATACTCAAATCACAACAAACCTTAGTCCTTGAAGAAACCAGGAATCCATCGTTGCTGCTGAAGCCTCACCATGTCTGAATGGCATGTTATGATTTCACAGGGGCCCTTCCAGCTGAAACATACACACAGAAGCATGAACCCATGGGGGAGGTCACCACTAGCCACAGGCGTCATCCTCATGGTGGTCCCCCCCATGCACTAACAATCCACATCCACCAACACAGACTAGCACACACCCACAACTTTAACTAATGAACAACAACAATAAACAAGGACGGCACCTGCACCTCCCATGAGCCTCCTGGAGTGGCCATCAGGGTGGTAATGCCATACGAGCTTCAGTAGTTTGTCTATACATAGCCCCACTTTAAAGGTATACTATCCTGGTGACCTACCAGCTTTAGCTGAGTCCCCAGGTGTGTACACAGTCCCAGCCAGAACAAACACTGTGGGGTACTCGCTTCTCACCTGGGGTTGCATCCTTGCTGCCGCGGCTGCTCCTTCGTGTGGCAAAACTTCCACAGCACATCATGTCAAACGCTGCTTAGTTGAGAGAGACTTTAGCAACAACCTCACCTTCCAAAAGGTCAGCTTCAGCCAGTAGTGGGTCGCTGTACTTCTTACACTGGGTGGTATACCACCATTACAACTCTTGTCCCCAGAACTACAGGCATGCAGGCATGAAGCATCATCATTGTGGACAGTGTTCAATAACCTGTATATGTACAACTGGAACTGCATTGTCTAGTTAGCTCTTGTTCGCATGCAACTTAAGTTCTGCCTCTCAAGCGTGAGATAGCACACGTTATCTAGGACGCAATCCAGGTAGAGGAAGCATGTGGGATTTTGGAATATCTCTATCTATCCATTCATTGGTAGTGGGATCGTTGGACAAGCCAAACGGCATCACAGTCAATTCCAAGAATCTGTTCCCCAAGGAGAAAGCTGGCTTAGATTGTACTTCAGAGGACATAAACCAAAGGCACTCCAGAGATCAAGAGTTCCGTAACTAGAAAGAACCTCTGGAGTAAGGGCTGGCAACTATTATGTGATCAGTTCATGAAAATATGGCCCGGAACTGTTCCATGGTAATATTTCCAGCACCTTGTTGAATCCAGAATGGTGTTTCTGGGAGTTCTGTGTGAATGTTGGCTGCTGTTTACATCAGGGTTGTGTTTTGGTTTGCATTGTTTGGGAAATATCTGTGATTTGTTTTGTTTTGAACTTCCTCAGGTTTCCTCAGAGTTTTTCCATCTTGCCTGAGAACCAGCTGAGACACGTGGAGTTTGACTAGGCCACAGTCTGGCTCACTTTTTACCAGGGTAGTGAAGTTTGGCGACCCTGTTTGGGAAGGACCACCGGTAATTCCCAGGACCTTTGGAGGGTTAAATGGTCCCACTATTTCTCGCAGCTATATGAGAATTGTGGTCCCATTGTTGATGTGGTGCTGCTCCAGAGTGAGGTGGGTGCAGTCCTTCACTTTGCTGCCCACAAAGCATCACCTGGTCCTTGTCTCATGGCCCTCCACAACAAGGCTCTGTCAGCTGATATCCAGGAGTGCCTGGAGGAATTCCAGCAGAGCCAGCTGAACCTCCAACTGCTGTTGCACCTTCTGTCTGGTTATCACCTCCAGGGAGGAGCTGCCGTTGTCTCATTGAAATAACCCTGTGGTGCCGGTTTTCTCCCTGCTGGGTTGAACCTGAGTGCTGTCACCTGCAGCTGGCCACCCCAGTTCTTTGGACTGGCTGCTCCCTCAGCCGTACCTTGCTTACAAGCTGGAGTTTCTCTATCGACTCCTAGGAGGCCTCTATCTAAAGTAGTATCTTTGGAGAACTGCACCGGCATATCAGGAAAGTTGCTGTATATTATTAATACAGTCATCGCTGAGTCCACTACAGTCCACTGTTTAGAACAGTGGTTTAGAGCTTAGCTCCTTCCGGGCCACAGTTCTGCAGACGTTTACGAAGGCTTTGCTAATTAGACGAAGCCTGTACTCTTAAATTAGTCATTCAGGATCAGGATAAGGTAAGTAAGGCTCACACTTCTTTCCTCTTCTCTTCAGAAGTATGAGTTTTCTAAGTGCCTGAGCCCACATACACACACAGGCCATCCGAGTGGCTGTTTAATGTACCTGTAATCCTGTGTCTACTCCAGCATGCTTGTGTGGTTCACCTGTGTTTGAACGTACCTAATTAAAGGACCCAGCCTGACACAGCCCTCAGTAGATTTTAATTCCTCCAGCATGGTCAAACAAGCATGGATAAACCACACACAGCTTCCAAAACATGGAACACACAGCACGGCCTCCATCTCAGCTGAAGAGCAAAAAGTCGAATGAACCCAATTAGCTCGTACCGCAACTGTAGTCAATCTGTCAAGGTCCACGTTTGGAGTTTTTACTGCTGGAATTCCATGCAGCTAACAGCGGAAGATACATCAGGTTCATTACGTGTCAGCCAAGTACAGAATTCCGAGGCCACATTGGGCTCAGGCTCACCTAAAGTGGACAGTTTGAAAACCGGAAAAACATGGCCCGCTCTGATGAATCTTGATTTCTGCTGTGACATGCAATAGCTTGGATCAGAATTTGGCAGGAAGACTTGAACCAAACCTACTTTTTATCAACAGCTGGTAGTGGTGTAATAGCGTGGTGAATGATTGCTTGGCACATATTTTTCCCCCTAAGCAAACAGATTCCAATGCAGTAGTAGAGTTTGGCTAGATAGCAAGGTGGGGACTGTGCACTATGACTGAAGAGTTTCTAGGACTAGGCCATGGACTTTGCAGTGACATTGGAGTTTGGTTAGGATTGAGCCAAGAACTTTGCACTATTGAGTTCGACTGGGTTGTAAACTGTGGACTTGACACTTGAAACTGTTCTGGCACTGTGCACTGTGACGTCCAAGTTTGACTGGGCTGCAAGTTGGGGACTGTTCATCTGTGATAGTATAGTTGGACCAGGCCATGAACCAGGGACTGAACAATATGACATCTGGGTTTAACTGGGCCACAAGCCGGGGACTGTTCACCTGTGAAAGTGGAGTTTGACTAGGCCATAAACCAGGAACTGTACACTGTGACATCTCAGTTTAACTGGGCCACAAGCCAGGGACTGTTCACCTGCGATGGTGAAGTTTGTCTAGGAAACGCCATGAACAGGGACCGTGCGCTGTGATGTCCGAGTTTAACTGGGCTGCAAGCCGAAGACTGTTCACCTGTGATAGTAGAGGTTGACTAGGCCATGAACCAAGTACTGTTCACTGTGATGGAGTTTAACTGGGCCACAAGCCAGGGCCTGTTCACCTGCAATGGTGGAGTTTGTCTAGGTCGCCATGAACCAGGAATTGTGCACTGTGATGTCAGAGCTTAACTGGGCTGCAAGCCGGGAACTGCTCACCTGTGATAGTGGAGTTTGACAAGGCCATGAATCAGGGGTTGTGCACTGCAACATGTGCACAAGTTTAATGGGGCCACAAGAGCGGGGACTATTCACCTGCGATGGTGGAGTTTGTCTAGGCCGCCATGAACCAGGGACTATGCACTGTGAAGTCGGAGTTGAACTGGGCCGCAAGCCGAAGACTGTTCACTTGTAATAGTAGAGTTTGACTAGGCCATGAACCGCGGACTGTGCACTTGCAACATCTGAGTTTAACTGGGCCACAACCCAGGGGACTGTTCACCTGTGAAAGTGGAGTTTGACTAGGCCGATATGAACCAGGGACCGTGAATTGCAACATCTGTGTTGAACGGGATTGCAACCTGGGGACTGTAGGTTGACCAGGGCATGAACTGGGGACTGTGCACTGTGAGTTTGACAACACTTTGGCATTTATGGCATTTTGAAAATGATGACAGTTTGTTCCTACGTATGGAATTTCTATTGAGCAAAGAGGATAAAAACACTTGCCTGGACTGGGCCACACTCCGGGAACTGTTCACTGTGACAGTGGTGTTTGACTAGGACATGAACCAGGGATTATGCACTGCAACATCTGAGTTTGACCGGGATGTGCCTGGTGATTGAATATGATAGCTTCGGGGCAAATACGATTCGGACACCAAGCCTTGTCTTATTTGATCAAGCACATTTAAGGGAAGAGAGAAAAGGGCAGACCCGAGACTCTTCACTAGTAGTGAGTAGTCCTGAAAGTGTGTGTGCATGTGGTGTGTGATCTCTCCGTGTCTGCTGTGTGTCGTGCTTGTAGAGACTGGTCCCTCACTTTAGCTTTCGTCCCTGAGGGGAAAAACACAGAACGGTTATTTCATGTCAGGCTCGTTCCACAGCTGCTGCTGGGCTCCTCTTTATCCTCAAAACCTCGCGCTGCATCTCTGCTGTTTTGCTTTTCTGGACTCTCGTCCCCAAACATTCAAGATGGAAAAAACGGAGGGAAACACAGTAACCCTCAAAATACCCGGCTCTGACACAGTCCTGCTTTTTAATTTGTAGTCCCCTGAGGCTGCCTGTAAGGTCAGCCGCAGGCCACTAGAGTTTACTTAGTTTGGTCTTCTTTCCCATGCAGCTTTGTGGTAGCCATTCGCTTCTTATTCCTTTAGGCATCAAATACAGTAACAGCAGAAAACCCAATGCTCCCAATTCGGATGGATCTGATTGAGTATTAGTGAGGGTGTAGATACTGATGTTGGAACATAGCTGTGAGGATCTGACTGAGTATAAGTGAGGGTAGGTACTGATATCGGAACATTGCTGTGAGGAGCTGATTGAGTATAAGTGAGGGTAGGTACTGATATCAGAACATTGCTGTGAGGATCTGATTGAGTATAAGTGAGGTCAGGTACTGATATCGGAACATTGCTGTAAGGATCTGTTTGAGTATAAGTGAGGTTAGGTACTGATGTTGGAACATAGCTGTGAGGATCTGATTGAGTATAAGTGACGGTAGGTACTGATATCGGAACATTGCTGTAAGGATCTAACTGAGTATTAGTGAGGTCAGGTACTGATATCGGAACATTGCTGTAAGGATCTGTTTGAGTATAAGTGAGGTTAGGTACTGATGTTGGAACATAGCTGTGAGAATCTGATTGAGTATTAGTGAGGGCAGGTACTGATGTCAGAACATAATTGTGAGGATCTGATTGAGTATTAGTGAGGTCAGGTGCTGATGTTGGAACATTGCTGTGAGGATCTGATTGAGTATTAGTGAGGTCAGTACTGATGAAACATTGCTGTGAGGAGTTGATTAAACATTAAGGAGGTCAGGTACTAATGAAGATTGCTGTGGGGGTTTGATCGAGTATTACTGAGGGCAAGTATTGATGTTGAAACTTAGCTGTGAGGATTTGATTGAGCAATAGAAAGGTCAGGTGTTGATGTTTGAACATTGTTGTGAGGATTTGATTGAGTATTAGTGAGGGTAGGTACTAAGGTTGAAACGTTGCTGGGAGGATTTGATTGGGCAATAGTATGGTCAGGTACTAATGTCGGAAGATAGCTGTGAGCATTTGATTGTGCATTATTAAGGGTCAGGTACTGATGTTGGAACATAGCTGTGAGAATTCAATTGAACATTAAGGAGGTCAGGTACTGACGTTGGAACAAACCTGTGAGGATTTGACTAAGCATTAGGAAGGTCAGGTAATGATGTTGGATGATCAGTTGTCCCAGGTGGTTGCTAGGATGTTGCTTGGCCATTGCTGTGGTATCCCAGGTGGTTGCTAAGGTGTTGCTAGGCCATTGCTATAGTATCCCATGTGGTTGTTAAGGTGTTGCTAGGCCATTG
>JAVGWN010002607.1:0-10968 GCA_034552555.1 Semaprochilodus insignis
TATTGCACTACCATGTATTCTAACAGGGAGTACCGGCTCACCAACTAATTGAGTTCAGTCGGGAGGAAGCTTAGCGAACCGAGCTCTGTAGTGCCTTCCAGGACCCGAAAGCGAGTTCACTACCCACAGAAATCTAGAGCAGCCGTCAGCAGCATTCTGAGTATGAGCTCTTAAAAACGTCATGGTGGATAAAGAGGAGTCCATCAAGATTTCCAGGATTTTTCCCAGCAGAAGTGGGTGAAGATCAGCTGTCTGATTACGCGGGTTACATGTACACACACACACACGAATATATGCACACAGGCAGACACAGGAGGGAGCACAGGACACATCTGGCCTCTTTGTTCTCTAGATAAGAAGTTATTTACAGATTTATGAAGACTATCAAAAGCATCTCCGCACATACAAGCTGTGGCTACAGACAATATTCCAATCAAAATGCAAATGGCAGCAGTGCAGTGGGGACATGAATAAACAGATTGGTTATTGACTCGCTCCTCACCAGTCGGACAGCTCTGACAAAAGAAGCCGTGTACCTCCCTACCAATGCTACTAGCTAATTAGCACCTTGTGTTTATGCCTTGTATTAGCCAATGCTAGGCATATATAGTAGTGGTTTATGCATGTCGTTTACCCACCATCCTGCTCAGTATTCATACACTGATGCATTACATATGACTGATGCAGTTCAACAAAGTACTGTGTGGCAGTCACTAGCTGTTATATCAAGAATCGAGTAATCTGTAATAATAGAAATACATCTGTACTTACAGTATACAAAACGCAGCAATAAAATATTGGAAATATAAAAGCTACACTGCAAAAAAAATGACAATTTGGTAAGTTAAATTGTGTTATATCTAGTTGATATATCTTAAAATTTTAATTTAAGATTTTTTTGTTATAATTATAATAAATAATAAATAATACAATTTTACTTGTTTTTAATGAGTTTAGTAAACCAAATTTTCACACAATTGGCACATAATTTTGCTTATTTTAAGAAATTAACTTGAAACAAACGTGCAGGTGAGTAAGCGAGTGAGCATGTGACTAAGTGAGTGAGCGAGTGAGCATGTGACTGAGTGAGTGAGGGAGTGAGTGTGTGATTGAGGGTATAAACACAGTATGTGCATCTAAACTGAGGAATGATTGACAGGTCTATGGTATCTATAAGTAGGGAGGTAATGATTCAGCAATGGAACTTTTGGTCTGAATATGGTCTTCATTGTCTTCACTGTTTTTTGGAAGTCAAGTGATTCATAATCTGAATAATCAAATATTTGTTCCAATAATCAACAGATTATTTGGCTTTATCGTCGGTTGCCGCATCCTCGTATATATGGTATGAGGTTATATATCTTTGGTTGTTTTCTCATCCTGGCAGTCTTTCTACAGTTGTGTATTTGCTTTAATAATCTATAGATTATTCCGCTACCAAAATAGTTGTTTGTTGCAGCCTTCTTGCAGATATTTTGATGCAAACAATCGATTATTCATTTTAATAATTGATAGATTATTCGACTGCCAAATAGTCGTTTGGTTGCAGCTGTGTCTGTATAGTATGAAGTTATATATCAGTGTTTATTTTCTCATCCTGGAACCTTCTGGCAGTTGTGTCCAATAATTTGAAACAAATAATCGACTATTTGCTTCAATAATCTATAGATTATTCGGCTACCACAACAGTTGTTTTTTGCAGCACTATCTATACGGCATATGGTTGCGTATCTATGTCTGTTTTCTCATCCTGGCAACTTCTTGCAACTGTGTCCAATATTTTGATGCAAGTTATCGATTATTCATTTCAGTAATCGATAGATTATCTGTGCACTAAAAATAGTAATTTCTTGCAGCTTTGACTGCCTGGTATTAGGATACATATCTATGTTTATTTTCTCATCCCTCTCAGCCTTGTTGCAGTCGTGTCTGACATTCCGAAGTGAATAATCGATTATTCATTTTAATAATCATTTGATTATTCGCCTACCAAAACAGTAGTTTGTTGCAGCCCTATCTATACAATGTAAGGTTACACATCTGCTTTTATTTTCTCATCTCTGCAACCTCCTTGCAGTTGTGTCTGATATTTTGAAGCAAATAATTGATTATTCGTTTCAATAATCCATAGATTATTCGACCACCAAAAATAGTCATTTGTTGCAGCCTTGTCTGCATGGTATAAGGATACATAGCTATTTTTGTTTTCTCATCCTGGCAGCCTTTTTGCAGTTGTGTCCGATATTTCAAAGCGAATAATCGATTATTCATTTCAATGATCGATAGATTATTCGGCTACCAAAACAGTAGTTGGTTGCAGCCCTATATAAGGTACATTATAAGGGTACATATAAGGTTACATATCTACATTAAATTTCTCATCTCAGCAGCCTCCTTGCAGTTGTGTCTGATATTTCGAAGCAAATAATTGATTATTCATTTCAATAATCGCTTGATTATTCGTTTAAAAAAAATCGATAGATTATTCAACCACCAAAATCAGTCATTTGTTGCAGCCTTGTCTGCATGGTATAAGGATACATAGCTATTTTTGTTTTATCATCCTGGGAGCCTTCTTGCAGTTGTATCCGATATTTCCAAGCGAATAATCGATTATTCGTTTCAATGATGGACAGATTATTCAGCTACCAAAATAGTCGTTTGTTGCGGCCCTATATAAGGTACGTTATAAGGGTAGATATAAGGTTACTTATGTATGTTTATTTCCCCATCCTGGCCGCCTCCTTGCGGTTGTGTCTGTTGTTTTGAAGATGATGTGTCAGCATAGTTAATTACCTCAGGTAATATGATCAGAACCACCCGGTTAACCAGCCCTGCCTCCGACCCAGTGAGCTTCAGACATTCCTGTGATATAGCCTGCTTTTTTAAGCTACTTCCATATGGCACTTATCTACTGTACAGCCTGAAGAGAAGCCATTCCTTTTACTCAGTGTTTGGTTGCTGTTAGGTGAGTGTCACCGCTGGGACAGTGCTGAAGAGTTATTACACAGATGGTCGGAGCTAATGAACACGGCATGCATCTCTTGCTCCCTCTCTCTCTCTCGCTCCTTTCTCTGCAGCCCCCCTCCCCCTAGTCCCTCTCATAGAAATGCTCTACAGCTTTAGTAATGCACGTGTTAAAATCACATGACCATTATATCATTATTAACACCGCACTAAGTGCATATAAAAGCACATTTCGGTTCTCCGTTTCCCGTTTAAAATATAAACACCAGCAGGATTTGCACAGAGAGAGAGAGAGAGAGAGCGGACCAATCTGGCAGGAGGGACGAGCAGAGGGAATAAAAGATGGCGAATCCAATCTGCGTGTGCGAAAAGGTGTTAGAACATTGTTCTGGAGGACAGGGTTCCATGCAATAAGGCCAGGTGCAAGACTTTATGATGTGTTGACACGAGAGAAGATTGAGTCGGAGTCTCTGCATAGCAAATGGAGAGAGAGAGAGAGCAAGAGAGTGAGCGAGAGAGCGAGTACGTGCCTGACAGAAAGTATAAAGGAGCGCAGAAATAAAGAAAAGAATATCACCCTGTTGTCCTCCGAGGTTGTTTTTGTTTGGTTTGGTGCCAGTATTTCTTTTCTTTTTTTTATTCTTTCCTTCTTTCTTTCTTTTTGCTCTTTAATCATGTTGCAGTATGAGACTGGCAGCTGCTGTAATTTCCCACTCAGTTCAATCAATGCAAAACACTTTATATCCCCCCCAGAACTGGCTGCTCCCGTATACACACTCTATCATCACACACTCACAAAATGCTGCCATAGCTGGAATATCATTCAAAGGATAGAGAGAGAGAGAGAGAGAGAGAGAGAGAGAGAGAGAGAGAAAATAGGATGGCACGGTATTATATTCAGAGAAAGAGAGAAGCAGAGAGAGAGGGGGCCAGCGACACGTTTCAAATCTCATCCCAGCTGGGTGATTTATAGACTTGATTATACAGAAATATTTTTCCCTCTCTTTGGCAGTCAAAGTGTGATATATGAAACCTGCCAGCCGATAGATTTTCATCGCCAAACATGCGCCGCCGTATCATTTTGTGCCTACATCACCAGCTCCGGCGCGAGCCGTAACCTTCAGGATGTCTGACTGCACTGAAACGTATGGGGTTTTTATTTGGCCGCCGCCGCCGAAATGCACAGTGACTTACTGGAGTAGTTATTTTACTTAATGTGATTTTGTGGCTTTGCAAACTCAGTGGCTTCCCAGAAGACTGGTTACGTTCCTTTGGCAGGAGTAATATCTCGCTGGTTCCTTTTGGCATGTGGATGTTGTGCTGCGGGTTTCGAGCGATAAAGAAAAGCATGTGCTCTGCTTGTATTAATTAAGATTTCACATGTCTTCTCGCGTCTGTTTGAACCCAGTTTAAGACTGTTTGTATGTAGTGCATTATCTAAATACTGCTCTCTTATCTGTTCCCGTGAATCACGGCTGGAGTTCCTTCTGGTTTGATTCTCTTCATGCATTTTTGTGGCGGCTGTGAAGCCTCAGTCAAGATGACTTCGCCGTGATTCATTTTTTGGGGGGATTTGGAACTTTTTCCACATTTCTCAATGGAAATTTAATTCTATTGGAAACAGATCGTCAGCATGTTAACAAAAATCTCTGGGATGCTAACTTTCTGGGCGCAAAAACAAAACAAAAAAAAAATCTTTTAATTAATGATTGTTAACATAATGAGATTTTCATTTCTGGAGCATTACTATTGGCTGTACACTTTTCACAGACTGTAAAGGGCAGCTAGTGTTTTCATATGATGGGTCTTTTCTGCTATTCAGCTTCCTGGTATTTCATTTTATGGAGCTTGTTGTGCATGTAAGCATTCTCCAAAGTTCTAAAGGTCAGAGTATAAGCCAGAGGGAGAAACTCTCATTTCTCTTCTCTCGGTTACATGATGACATCATCGTGTAACACAGTTCTTATTGCCCGCCTACCGGCAAGCTTGGCACACTCGCACATGACATGCAGAGAGCTAATAGACACTGTGTTCACACTAGCAGTTGACATGTCATGCACATCACCCCAAGTTGGTCTCTCGTGGTCATATTTGAGGGTGCTCACATTGTCACATGTGGGTATATACAAGCTCCAGGAAAGCTGGCTAGTTTTAAAAGCACATGGTCGCTGTCCAATGAAAAACCTGTATCTCCCTTTTTGTCAGTTTTTACTTTTATGCAACAGCTGCAGTCGTTTACACTGTGTGAACATTTCATGATGGACCAACAGAAATGGCCCAAAAGCTTTGTTGGCTGGTTAGCATGCCGGCTGACGCTGATAGGTTTACATGTAATTTAGCAGAGACCAATGAACGTTAATATCAGTGGTTGCTAAACAGTTGGCTTTCTGTGTGTGTGTTTTAGGGTATGGGACAGTCGCAGTTGCGCCAGTACCCCCCAAACCCCACCATGGTGATGCGTTCGATCATCAACATGAACAGCCCCAACGCTATGATGTCACGCAACCAGCTGACCACTATTAACCAATCGCAACTAAATGCCCAACTAGGCCTCAACATGACTGGACCAAATATCGCCCACACCTCCCCGTCCCCACCTGCCAGCAAGTCGGCCACTCCCTCTCCCTCGAGCTCCATCAACGAAGACGATCAGGACGATGGCAGCAAAGTGAGTGACCTTAAAACACATAAAACCACGTACCAATATGTATATTGTTAATAGTGCACGGTATCAACGTGTCACCCTTTTTCTGAACCTCGCTCCTGAAATATGAGTTTAAGCAGCTTTCAGAAAGAAACTCTCTTATTCTATCTCTCTCCCTGACAGATTGGTGAAAAGCGCCCTGCCCCAGATGCTGGAAAGAAACCCAAGACGCCTAAGAAGAAGAAGAAGAAAGACCCCAACGAGCCTCAGAAGCCCGTCTCAGCCTACGCGCTGTTCTTCAGAGACACTCAAGCAGCCATCAAAGGCCAGAACCCCAACGCTACATTCGGGGAGGTCTCCAAGATTGTGGCCTCCATGTGGGATGGCCTAGGAGAGGAACAGAAACAGGTACAGTTAAAAACAGAAAGCTGCATTTACATCATCTAATCATAAACCAGGGCGTGTAGGTGGGCCTGTAGGTGGGCCTGGTGAGGGAGATTATACAGCTCTCAGAACTAAGGGAAAGTGGAAGCATGGAACAGAGCCATGTCTATTAAAGCACATGTAAAACCAGCTCCCCTTATATTGGCTTTTGGTGATGGGCCATTTGCCAGTTTGAGTTTATTAGCCTCTTCTGACTCCGAGGGAAGTATTAGTGTATGTGAGCGAGAAGTTTTGACTTCAGTTAAAGAGTTTGGCCGAGGGATTGGTTGCGGTTTGGCCTTTCACTGTGTTCTTATTTAAGAGGTTCTCTTAGAGGTTCTAGATATTTCTTATTCTGAAACGTGATTCTGCACGTGACTGGCGGCCTCTCCAGGGTTTCCTGCCTGTTCCCCAATGAGCGCTGACATAGGCTCCAGCAACCCCCACAACCCAGAAGGATAAGTGGCTTGGAAGATGAATGAATGAATGAATGAATGAATGTAGGGATGAATGAATGAAGGAATGGATTGTATGTGATTTGTGGCCTGTCCAGAGTGTCTCCTGCCGTCCGACCAGTGAGCGCTAGAATAGGCTTCAGGTTCTAGATATTTCGTATTCTGAAACGTGATTCTGCACGTGACTGGCGGCCTGTCCAGGGTTTCCTGCCTGTTCCCCAGTGAGCACTGACATAGGCTCCAGCAACCCCCACAACCCAGAAGGATAAGCAGCTTAGAAGATGAATGAATGAATGAGTGAATGAATGAAAGAAATGCATGAGACTGGCAGCCCGCCTGTCCAGGGTGTTTCCTGCCTTCTTCCATATGAGCGAATAAATGAATGAATGAAATGCATCTGGCTGGCGGCCCTCTAGGGTGTTTACTGCATTCCACCCAATAAGCACTAGGATAGGCTCCAGAACCCATAACGACCCAGAAGGTAAAGCGGCTTAGAAGATGAATGAATGAATGAATGAATAAGAGACGACTGGCCTGTTTTTGCTGCCCTCCACCCAATGAGCGCTGGGATAGGCCCCAGAACCCCCAGCGACCCAGAACAATAAGCGGCTTAGAAGATGAAGAAATGAACGAAGAACCAACAAACGAAGGAACGAAATGCATGTGATCCCAGAACCGCAAATTGTTGATGGCTAACTCACTTTTTACATATACTTGTTCATAAGAAGCATTTGCCTCTTTGCCTTGTTTACACCGTAGACTTTAGCCTTCACTGCGTTTGCCTAGAGTGCTCGTCAGATGAAGCCCTGGTTAATTACCCGCTCCTCACACCTTGCTGTTTTTTTTGTCACTCCAGGTTTACAAAAGCAAAACAGAGGCAGCCAAGAAGGAGTACCTGAAAGCCCTCGCTGCTTACCGCGCCAGTTTGGTGTCAAAGGTGAGATCTGCTTCCTCCTCTCGCTCTCTCTCTCTCTCTCCACAGTAGAGGTGCAATGATAGCAGGTCGTAAAACCGGCTAATGAGCATGCCTCATTAATTCCCAGGATCTGCATGCTAGCCTGTAGCATTTGCATATCTGATACTGCTTGCTAAATTATTTGCTTATATTTGCATATTTGATCGTCTTACACATGGCAACATCTCACTGCTCCGTGTTCGCTGTGCTCTGGTTTTTCTACGCTGATAACTTTATGAAAGCAGTGAGAGATTAAACGGAAGGCATTAAAGCAGGTCTGAGAAGGGATAATTGAATTAAACCCCAACGGTGTAGTTAGCAAAAGGACAAATGACTGCATTAAATATGTACACCACCAGTCAAGTTTAGACACACACTACAAGTTTAGACACACCCAGCTAAATAGATGTTGTTAGTGATCTTCAAGACTCTACAGTCGTACACTGAACAGCTCCAACTGATGAGAGTCTGAACCAGTGCATATCCTGAATATTCATGAGAGACAAACCAATAGAATTGCTTCAAACCTGCTTAGAAATAAACCTTGTTCTATCAGCCTCCACTGCAGGTTAAGAAAGCTGGTTCATCCTCCTGTAAAGGTCCATTCTGGAGGGTTTTAAGGTGGACTGTATAATTCCATGAGTGCTGTTTTATGGTTTGGTGTCTTCACTTTTATTCTACAGTAAAGATTTAAGATCAATATAAGGAGAACCTGCTATGAGGAGCCTTGTCTAGACTTTTGACTGGTAGTGCATTTCTTTAACCAGAATATCTCAAATTAGACAGTATGCACTATTCGACAGTGATACTGGTAAGGGTGCCCCGATACCACTTTGTTATGGCTGAAAGATGAATTTATTGTAATTTCAGAAAGCGCTACATTCAAATTGCAAACGATTAATTATATCTGACATGATCAAAATGGTGTCTTAAGTGTCGAGAGGAAAAATTATATATACATATATATATTATATATATATATATATATATATTGTATATTGTATATAGTGTATTTGTCATCTGCTGTAGCACCAAAAAGGGTTCTTTTGCCATAGACGAACCACCACTTTAAATGGAGTTTAATTTTGAAATAATTGTTATTCCCCATAGAATTCAATGTCCAAATCAGAAACCATTTAAGAACCTTTTATTTTTAATAATATCTGTTTAAAATCATCTTGGAGGACAGTTTTTATTCCTAGAACCCTATGTCCAAGTCAGGAGCCATTTAGGAACTTCTAAATAATAAAAAAATCTATTTAAAGTCACGTTAGAATACAGTTTTCTCCTCTAGAACTCTACGTCCAAATCAAGAACCATTTTTATTAATTTTAGAATGTATTTATTTTTAAGAATTTCTATTTAAAATCAAGTTTAAAGGCCGTTTGGAACCCTATGTCCAAGTTAAGAACCATTTGGGAACTTTTCATTTTTAAAAAATTCCATTTAAAATCATGTTTGAGGACGGTTTGGAGTTCCTAGAACCCTATGTCCAAGTCAAGAGCCATTTAGGAGCCTATATTTCCTAAGTTCTCCCACTAAATGTGCCTGGTACATTACAAAATGACTTGTTTGAGAGCACACAGCACCTGTTTATCTTGTTCTGTTTATTTTCATTTAAATTCAGGAGTTTCATCACAGCTCTGTCTAGTCGCATCATACTGCAGCCTCTTCCTTCATAAATACTCATATTTGCTGGGACTGGTGAAATGAGATCTGGCAGAGGATAAACAGATATACAAACACATTCTCTCTCTCTCTCTCTCTCTCTCTCTCTCTCTCTCTCTCTCTCTCTTTATCTGTTCCTCTCTCTTTCTCAGGCTGCGGCAGAGTCAGCCGAGGCGCAGACCATCCGCTCGGTGCAGCAGACCCTGGCCTCCACCAGCCTGTCCCCGGCCCTAGTCCTGCCCTCCCCGCTGTCCTCGCCGCTCTCGCAGCACCCCTCCATGTCGGCCTCAGCCCAGGCGCTCCAGCAGCAGGCCATGCCCCGGGCCATCGCCCCGAAACCCCTGCAGATGCGAGTGGGCAACAGCCACATCGTCACCTCGGTCACGGTGGCCCACCAGAACATGGCGCCTGGCGTCCCTTCGCAGCTCCTAGGCCAGATGGGGCCACAGCCACCCGTGCCGTCTCAGATGAGCCCCCCCATGCAGCCGGCGCACGCCGCAGCCATGCAGCAGCAGCAGCAGCAAATGCAGCAGCACCTGCAGCACCACCAGATGCAGCAGCAGCAGATGCATCACCAGCAGATTCAGCAGCAGATGCAGCACCAGCATTTCCAGCATCATCTGCAGCAGCAGCTGCAGCAGCATCACATGCAGCAGCAGCAGCAGCAGCAGCAACAACAACAGCAGCAGCAGCAGCAGATGCAGATGCAGCACATGCAGCAAATGCAGCAGATGCATCAGATCCATCAGCAGCAGCACCAGTCGCAGTGTTCGCCCGTGCAGCATTCGCCCGGGCCGGCCCACTCGGCGTCGCTCGGGAGCCCTCCGCCGCCGGCTCCTCAGCCTCACCCTTCCCAGATCCAAGCCCATGCCCAAGTCCTGTCGCAAGTCAGCATCTACTAAACCCCCCACCCTGCCATCCCCCCCAAGTCCTCCGGAGGGAGATGCCTGTTAATAACATAAAAAAGCCCCGTTTCAGAGTGGCTTTTTTCAGAGTTGCACTTAAGAAGTGTGTGAGAAATAAGAATGTCTTACAGAAGAACTGTCCTTTGTTCTAGATGGATGCCCCGACACGTGTAAAATAGAAGAAGAGGGACGAAGGGCCTCGCCGGGACGTCTGTCTATAAAATAGGCAGGGCCCGTGGCGAGAGACGGAGTGCCTGGCTGTTGTTCGTGTGTGTGCTTTATTTCGGTTTATCCCAGTCATCGAGGTTCAAAGACTGGAAATCGGAGGTGACGGTTGGGTCGGCCGCAGCGACAGATCTCTATGTTTTTTATTTAACAGCAAAGCTTTATGTACAAACGAACTGCTGTCGGTTAATTCCCTGCTACGGATCGCGTTGGAATTTCCGGTGGAAAACCAATTTTTGACAGCTTTTCCCGATTCCCGAAGGACGGATGGCTACGGTGGAACTGCTCTCTGGCCAGTCCGCCAATAGAGACGTTGACCTTCTACTCTGCCCCCTACGTTTCTGTGGACGAAACCTTAAGAACCGTCATCAGCAACTCTGGAGAGGAACGTCGGAAACGAAACGAAACGAAGGGAACCTGGATGGGAATGCCGTTTTTTTTTCTTTCTTTCTTTCTTTCTTTCTTTCTTTCTTTCTTTCCATCTTTTTTCCTAACTGCTGCCAGTGAGCGGTTACTGATGACACCGTGTCTCGAAACTCACTCTCGAACCTGCTGTACATGAGCTGAGAGGAGAGGGACCTTCTCCTTTACCGAGCTTCTCCTCCTCCTCCTCCTCCTCCTCCTCCAAAAAACTGGCTCAGATATGTGTGTGTATAAATAGCACTCCTTCCCCACCCCCACCCACCAACCCCAACCTCCCCACCCACCCAAAAAAAGGAAAAAAAA
>JAVGWN010002608.1:0-10967 GCA_034552555.1 Semaprochilodus insignis
CAGCTGGACAGACAGTAAGATGACCCAGAAGACAAATGGTCATCGCAGGGTGGCCGCAGACATCCGAACATCAGCGCCTAATGGATGACGACCCCAAAAAGATCAAAGGTCAGCCTCCCCTGACCCCTGATCCACAGCCTATCCAAACAGGACCACCTGCAGTGACACAAGATGGAGCACCGAAGCCCACCAAAAACTGCAATTCAATCTTTTAGAGAGCCATCCGGCTAAATACAGGTCACCCTGAAATCTTTAAAGGCTGATGAGTTCCATTACCAGAGGTGCGGAATAGCCTCACTGAAAGGGGAATTCCACCAATGTTCCCAAATTTCAGATCCAGATGTAAACTAAGATGTAAACAAACTCATAAACTATCATAAACAGCATCTCAGACATCAGGCAGCGTATTCATAACCATCACATGTAGTAACTTTCTGTGAGGGAGCTTTTAGANTAACGTTACATTAGCTAGCATTAACTTAAAGTAGCTAGCTGGACAGCATTTGCAATAAATCATATGCACCAGCTTTCAAGTTTCATAACTGGCTGCTGCGCACTCTTACAAAAGTTCTTCAAGGGTTCTTTGGTAAAGGCAATGGTTCTATGTGCATGGTTAAATGGTTCTTTGCATGGTGAAAACTTTCTTCTGATTGATGGAGAACGGGCTGTATATGGTTCTATAAAGCACCAAAAGGGTTATGCTACGCTTAAAATAAGAACCCTTTTCGGTTCCATGTAGAACCACTATATCAAAAAGGTTCTATATAGAACCATATACAACACATCCCCCACCAATCTGAAGAACCATTCACCATGCAAAGAATCCTATAAGCATGCAAATGTGTTTCTGAGTGTTCATGGTTCTGTGTAGAACACTCTGAAGGTACCTGGTAGGACTAGCTAGCCAGGCTAGGTGCAGCCAAGTGCTGATGTCTGCATGTTTTGCATGTTCATGTTCACCATGCTGCAGTTCTGTGTTCATCGTAGTTTAAATCGAGTCCAGAAACTCTTTCTCTGTGCTGAGAAGGAGGAGGAAATGGCTGCAGCTGATAAGCTGAGTTCCAGTTCTTACACCAGTGAACACAGTTTGGTGCCCGTGGGCTCTAATGTTAGCTAGCTATAGCTAGCACACCTAGCTAACATTAGCTCCCACTGGCAAACGCCAAACTAGCCCTTTGAGGAGACCCTTGACTAGACTGTGGGGTTTATAGGGTGTTTCTTGCTATGAACCCACATCTTCATGTTCCGGTTGTTAGCTGTTTTATGTGTTGCCCAGCTAAAGCTAATATAGCTAGCCTTAGCGCTGCCTTAACTAGATAGCTAGCTATCTTCATCAGCCCTTTTCTGAACTACAAGCCTGACAACTAGGGTGGCCACACATCTGGTTTTAGGCCGAACAGTCCGTTTTTTCAACTCCCAGTCCTCTGTCCGGCACAGAACCTGGACGGACACCTATGAGTCCTCTTTCGGGATGAAATATTTAAAATGTTCACTCGCCAACAATATTATGTGTGCCATTGGCTCGTGTCAAAAGACATGCCTGGCATTTCATTGGTTTAACAAGGTCATGTGACCCAGTAAGTAAGCTCCCGTCTGACTCACGAATATCATCCATTCTACCCAATCAGGTGAATAAAGCATCATGTATGTGTTATATAGGTAAGGTTATGATTTGAATTCTGTTCCGGTATCGTGCCCGATAATTCTGTTCCAGTACTGCCCCCAGTCCCCCTTTATGATGTCCTCCTTTTTGGAGTTGGAGTTGTGGCTTCATAGCAAGAAACACCCTAAAAACCCCACAGGCTATATTGAATATCTGCAAAGGGCCAGTAGGTTCTAACATTAGCTAGGTTAGCTACCTAGCTAACATTACAGCCCTGTGGCACCAAACTGTTTTCCTTCATTGGTGTAAGAACTGTAACTCAGCTTATCAACTGCAGACTCTCCTCTTCTCTTTCTCACCACAAGGAAAGAGCTAGAATCATAACTGAGTAGTTTTATGGACCATATATTATATATTAAATAATGGCTCTTTGCCTTGAAAGAGACGGCGGCCTTAGCCTTGCTAACCATTTTATATCACTTGAACCCGAATAGTAGTGAGAGAGAGAGAGAGAGATGATATAGATTTACATGCAGAGTGGTCTGTATTTCACTTATACGTATTTCAGTGTGTCAACACCATCTAAAATAGCCCCAATCTCACAGGCCAGCAGATGGTCTGCCTCACAACAAGGCCAAACAGCAGCCAGCGAGAGAAAACCATCCACGTACTGACAGATACATTACCGCACAGCGCCCGGACTAACACTCACAAGCACATCTCAGCATCCAGACAGGTAGAGCCAGAGCGCCGGTCGCCCGACGGACACGCAGGAACAAACTGCCCCCCCTAATCAGGAAATCAGGAGCACTATTTACAACATCGCCCTGCAGGCCAGACTACAGCCTAACAGGCGAAGGAGGAGTTCAGCAGATAATCTATTTCTTCACTTAACCCTGATGCAGTCCGTCAGCTGAGTCCATGCCGGGTGTCGCTTCTTTAGTTCAGCACTGGAGCTACGAGGCTAATGTAGCTAATAAAAACTAGAAGTCAATAGTCACCCAAATCGTTTCGGTGAATGCATCTTCTCTCAGAACTGCTTGAAGTGCATTGTTCAGGTTTACAGCACAGCATGACTTACTGTAAAATGTGGGCACTATGGTAATAATTTGTTGTCATTATGATAAATCTGAAAACGATACAGATTACAGCTAAAGTAAATATATAGCTAGCCTTAGCTCTGCCTAAGCTAAATAGCTAGATATGTTCTTCAGCCCTTTTCTGACCGACCATTACAGTGTTTGTTTTTTTTATAAATATTTTTTTTATTTTTTGTTACCTTCAAGAGGTGTTCTGGTGGCAGAGCAGATATTTCTTATATAGAATTTATATAACTATTTATTTATTTATTTATTTATTTAATTACAGTAAAAACTACATAAATAAATAAATAAATAAATAAATAAATAATTTTATTTTTTAACTGTAATAAAACTGAATTAAAATATGTTATTCATATTCATATCCATTATTCATAAAATATTTCCTTCATTTACAAAATTATTCATATTAAAATATTTAATATTTAATTTTAATTCAAGGCTGCGCCGAGGCACCTCCAAAATATACTGAAATATTATGTTATGGCATATTTAGTTAATAACTCAACATATTTAGTTATATTTATAGTTATATTTAGTTATATTTACCCAAGAATTTGTAATACTATGTTGAAATAATGAGTTACTCAAATTTATTTCAGGAAAGCCAAATAATATTTTGGGACAATAAACTCTTTTACATTAAATTCAGGGCTGAACCGAACTGAAATATTATTTTTGGTTACTATCATAACATATTTAGTTATAAACACCCAGGAATTTGAAATGTTGTTTCTAAATAATGAATTATTCAAATTTATTTCAAGACAATTAGAATTTATTTTGGAAAAAAATAACTCATTTTAATATAACTAATTAATACATAACTAAATTAATTGGAGAATCCAGTGCTCCTAAAGCTGAAAAAATATTTTAATTCTGAACTGAGGGACCTCCAAAACTGAAACGCTGAAAGTCAATGCTTTTGGCTAATGTGAAAAAATACTAATATTACATTTCTGAGATATTAAAAAACAACATAATGTTATATTAACATATAAAGACATGTAAATGCACTATAGCATCCATGTGCCTGTGTTACATGCATGAATGTGAAGGGGGCTAATTCAACACATGTGTGATTGCAACACATGTGCGATTGCACATAGTTCACAGTAAGTAATACTATCCTATCAACCACATCAACAAGTCTGTGTGACCTTAACGAAGACCTGGATGTGGATTGGGCCAAGCAAGAGAAGGATATATGCACGGAAAGGATTTGGGTGACTACTGACATTATTGCTATTACATTGTTAGCAGTGTTAGCCTTAAAACTCCAGCACTAAACTAAAGAAGCATCTGCAGTTACAGGAAGTCCAACACTATGGAGGTCTGAAAGGATGTGTAGCTGTTTAAGAAGCTCCTCATTGTGAAAATGAGACACGCACATCCAACAAAGAAGCTGCTGGTGTTCCTATCTGGGTGCTAACACTCTTCATAGAGAGCACTGACTGTTTCTAGTGCACTACCGAAGTACTGGGTTTGAGACACAGCCGGCGAAACATACAGGACCAGACCACATTCTCTCTGATCAGCTGCTCTGTGAATGAGGTGGACAGGCCGGGCGGCCGACCAAACGTTAGTGCTGATGAGGGAGTAGAGAGATCAGAGAGCAGGCAGCTCTCCCCTGGGGGAAACACCCCCATCCCATCCTCCGCACTCAGACAGAGTGACCTTGGGAGGCGAGGACTGATGGGACTCCAGTGATAAAAAGCTAAAGTGTCCTTGAGTCGCAAAGAGAGTCACTCACTGAACACCCACTGCTGAGCGCACTGAGTGAGTGCAGCCTGCAATAAAGCAAGACCCCGACCCGAGACAGCAGTAACGCATCACAGTGAGAAAGGGACTTCAATAAAAGGCATTTTACAACCTCACTAACAGAGTGCACTGATGCGGCCTCACAATTAGAGTGCACTGATACGGCTTCACTAACAGAGTGCACTGACACGGCCTCACTAACAGAGTGTACTGGTACAACCTCGCTAACAGAGTGCACTGATACGGCATCACTAACAGAGTGTACTGATAGAGCCTCACTAACAGAGCGCACTGATACGGCTTCACTAACAGAGTGCACTGATACAGCCTCACTAACAGAGTGCACTGATACAGCCTCACTAACAGAGTGCACTGATATGACTTCACTAACAGAGTGCACTGATAAAGCCTCACTAACAGAGTGCACTGACATTACTTCACTAACAGAGTGCACTAATACAGCTTCACTAAAAGAGTGCACAAATACAGCCTCACTAACAGAGTGCACTGAGATGACTTCACTAACAGAGTGCACTAATACGGCTTCACTAACAGAGTGCACTAATATGGCTTCATTAAATGAGTGCACAAATACAGCCTCACTAACAGGGTGCACTGATAAGGCTTCACTAACAGAGTGCACAAATATGGCCTCAGTAACAGAGTGCGCTGATACAGCCTCACTAACAGAGTGCACTGATACGGCTTCACTAACAGAGTGCACTGATACAGCCTCATTAACAGTGCACTGATACGGGCTCACTATCAGAGTGCACTGATACGGCTTCACTAACAGAGTGCACTGATACAGCCTCACTAACAGAGTTGTTAGTTTTAAGACCCAGTCTATACAACTGAGTGAGCTATAAGCCCTAATCTTAAACCTTCTGTTTAGTCCCAAGCCAAATTCCTTGCCTACAACCTCACTAATAGAGTGGACTGACACGGCCTCCCACAACAGAGTGCACTGATACGGCCTCACTATCAGAGTGCACTGATACGCCTCACTATTGGATACGGACTTCCTTGCCTTAAGCCCTGGTCTTAAAGCTTAGTCTTAATTCTTTTGTTCGTTTTAAGCCCTTGTTTTGAGGGCTGTTTTAGTCTTGAGAGCCCACTCGTTAAATCTGTGTCAGTCTTAAGCCATAATCCTAAGCCTTCTGTTTAGTCCTAAGCCATATTCTTTGTCTGAGGTTTTAGTCTTGTGCTAGTCTAGTCTTAAGTCTTAAGCTAAAGTCTAAAGCAATATGTTTAGTCCTAAGCCATATTCTTTGTCTTAAGATGTAGTCTTAAGTGTTGTGTTAGGCCTAAATATCATCTTGAGTCCTGTCATTACATCTTTGTGAGTCTTAAGCCCTGGTCTTAAGCATTCTGTTTAGTTCTAAGCCATATTCTTTGTATTAAGGTGTAGTCTTAAGCTTTGTGTTAGTCCTAAGACATCATCTTGAGGCCTGTCATTACATCTGTGTGAGTCTTAAGCCCTTGTCTTAAGCAATCTGTTTAGTCTTAAGCAATACTCTTTGTCTTAAGCCTTGTGTTAGTCTTAAGGCCCGATCTTGAACCCAGTTTTATTCCTAAATCCTAATCTTAAACTTTAAAGCTGAGTGTTAAGTCTTGTATTTGTCTGAACTCCTGTGTTAGCCTTAAACCTAAAGTTAAGTGGAATGTTTCAGACAGACAGAGGGAGGTCTCAGACAGAGGGAGGTTTTAATACAGAGCTTTTTCTGTTCAACAGCTGGAAATGGCATAAATTAAAGTGGAATTTGATCTGACAACATACAGATCTACAGTAAACAGCCAGACTGATGCAGTTCAGCATGTTTACCACTGAGAAACAGGGATGAAAGAACATGCAAAAGACAAAAATCTCCCGAAATAGCCGAGGAAGCACTGACACTCAGCTGCTGGTGCTCGGCGGTGTGGAGTATTGGCTCCGCAGTGCAGGCAGGTACATCTCTTTAATAGGCTCTTATCGACCAGCTGCCCACTGCACTCCACACTGATCGATTCTCTACCCTGAAATAGCCTCTGGAGACCGGCCTCGGAGACACAGCTCACTGCACGTATGTGTAGACCACATATAGAGTTGCAGGACACCGCACGTAACAACAACAGCCGCAGCTTCTTCATGAGATTTCAGGACGAGGGGATGTATTGACTTCACACCGCCGCTGTAATTCAGTCTGGACCAGGTGGCGTTTGAACGGGTTGCAGTTTGATTCAATCAAATCACTGACAGATACTCATTTGCACATATTGGAGAAGTAGCAAACCTCAAGTCTGATTCCAGCAGCAGATGCGGGTCTGTGGGTCAGAAACTGTATATTCTTTTGGAGATTACTTAACAGCTCCACAGGGTCTTCCTGGCAGAATTCCGAGGAGAATTCCCTTTAGACTGGGACTCACAGACACTATATTACCAAAAGTATTCACTCACCCATCCAAAGAAGTGGTAGGCCACGTACAATGACAGAGCGGGGTCAGCGGATGCAATCGCTACAGTCAATCGCTACAGACCTCCAAACTTCAGATTAGCTCAAGAACAGTGTGTAGAGAGCTTCATGGAATGGGTTTCCATGGCCGAGCAGCTGCATCCAGGCCTTACATCACCAAGCGCAATGCAAAGCGCCGAATGCAGTGGTGTAAAGCGCCGTCACTGGACTCTAGAGCAGTGGAGACGTGTTCTCTGGAGTGAAGAATCACACTTCTCCGTCTGGTAATCCGATGGATGAGTGTGGGTTTGGCGGTTGCCAGGAGAACGGTACTTGTCGAGTGTAAAGTTTGGTGGAGGGGGGCTTGGCCCCTTAGTTCCAGTGAAAGGAACTCTTAATGCTTCAGCAGACCAAGAGATTCTGGACAATTTCATGCTCCCGACGTTTGGGGACGGCCCCTTCCTGTTCCAGCATGACTGCACACCAGTGCACAAAGCAAGGTCCATAAAGACATGGATGAGCGAGTTTGGTGTGGAAGAACTTGACTGGCCTGCACAGAGTCCTGACCTCAACCCGATAGAACACCTTTGGGATGAATTAGAGCGGAGACTGCGAGCCAGGCCTTCTCATCCAACATCAGTGTCTGACCTCAGAAATGCGCTTCTGGAAGAATGGTCAAAAATTCCCATAAGCACATTCCTAAACCTTGTGGAAAGCCTTCCCAGAGCAGTTGAAGCTGTTCTAGCTGCAAAGGGTGGGCTGACATCATATTAAACCCTATGGATTAAGAATGGGATGTCACTCAAGTTCATAGGCGTTGTGAAGGCAGACGAGTAGCCAATACTTTTGACAGTATAGTGTATATATGTACAGTGGTGGAGCTGTATGTAGCTACACCGTATGAAGCAAACGTCAGTAGTCTGACTGTTCACCTACATTCAAAGCTCCTCATATGGCCGGTAGATTAAACACGCTCAGCTGGAGCACAAACTATCCAAGTAGTCTAATGATTTTAGCCTGACTTTTGTTCTTTAGAGCCTCTGGCCCGGCCTGATTGGCTCTCTCCGCATGAAGGAGCAGTTACAGTATCAGTAATGAGGCCTGGAGAAAAGATCTCTCGGATTACAGTCAGGTGCTGGGCCATACTCGAGCCAAAAGTTCCTGGCTGAACACTGGCAGGAGCAAAGCACCGCTCTGCTCTCCATCAGGCTTGTTACAGCAGTTTAGCTGGGTTTATTTATCCTCTGCCGCAGAAGAGGTCCAACACCCATCTGAAACCTCGCAGGTTTCCAGAAACAGTATTTCAAGATATAATACATGCGTGTGTGAGTGTGTGTGTGGGTGTGTGTTCTTTGTTGGATCAAAAGCAGAAGTGCCCCCCGGCCAAAAGATCAACGACAATCCACAGCATCTGGTTCTTTTAACCCAGCTGGCCAACGAATACTGAACATATTTATAACTTCTGATGGCTTAATACGGTTAATAACTGTCATTGCTCAAAAATGCTTTTCGGCAGAGGCAGCTCTAAGCTGGCTATTCTCAGGAAACTGGCACCGAAGGCAAGCCAGACCGTCTTTAGCGTGCTTTGTTACTGCACTGGAGCCACAAGGCTAATGCAGCTAATGAGTAATGGAGGATTACAACACTTGGCATTCGGCTTTCTGCAAGCTATATCCATGAATATGACTATAAGGTACGTCGCATCTCTATAAACAGCAGCAGCAGACATCTTGAAGCATGGATGGAGTCAGAAACCACACAGTCAAGTCTATATGTTGTTTGTGCGTGACGTCAGATCACTGCGAACTGCAGATGGAGGGCAGGAAGTGATGCTCTACATAAGCTGTGTCCAGGTTCAGGGGCTGCATCCTTGGGAAACCGCATTTAAAGACTGTTTGCGTCACAGTGGGGTGAATAGGCTGTCTCAGGATCGACCCGCCAGGGATCACTGCGGGCCAGTGACGCAGACAAGAGGGGCTTTGTCGTCTAGGGAGCCTAAAATATAGGCCATCATAGACCACTTTGTTCAAAGATTGCAGTCCCTAACTTGCGACACAGCCATAGGGAGCTCCATCACAAGCTCTCTAAATGCCTACAGTTGCTCATAATCGCTCTAACCGAGAACCCACAAGGAACCTTTATCAAGTATTCTTATTAGTATTAATTAGTTAATACTATTCTAATTAGTATTATTCTTGTTTGAATTTTCTGGTTCCATCTTAAATGGTGCAGGGGTTGTATTCTGCCACCTGCTGCACCATTTAAGGTGGAACAGGAAAACTGGCAAATAAGAAGCTGACACCACAAGCAACACTACTAATTCTTAAATCAGGTTACAGACGCAAAAAGACAGGCTAGTCTCACGTTGCCAGATGTTCTAGGGAGAGTCTGATACCTTTCAGCACTTAACGTGGCCTAGAACCACCTACTACTGCAGGATTTGGCAGACACACAAAACAACCAATAACAATCACACAACTTGGCACGATGAATAGAAGGAGAAAATGGAGTCACGACATTAACAGACCCTCTGGAAATACAGAAGTATAGGATGGGAGGGGAGACCCCGGTATAGAGTCAATTACCAGGTCCAGAAAGAGTGCTTAGCTACGGGGGAAGACTGGAAGCCAGCCTGGGAAACCTTGTAGGTCCAGGTAGCCTCATAGCTGTGATGTAGCGTCATTTAGGCATCCAACCTAACAAGCCGTGTAGCTTTGTCACAGCACTGCTCGTGCTGAACACCACTGGTCCAGGCAGCACCACAGCTGCATTGCAGTGTCACCCAAGCAGCCGGTCCAAAACACTGTCACTCAAGCAGCCGGTCCAGGGAGCCACTCAGCTGTGATCTAGTGTCAGTTAAGCATCCGACCTAACAAGCCTTGTAGTTTCGGCATTGCACTGCTCATACATGCAGCTAAACACCACCAGTCCAGGCAGCACCACAGCTGCATTGTAGCGTCACACATGCAGCCTGCCCAGGCAGCCTGCAATACAATGTCACTCAAGCAGCTGGAAAAGGCTGCCTCATAGCTACGATGTAGCATCACCCGAATGGACAGTCTGTAACTGTAGAACTACACAGTGCTCCTATATGGTCAATGGCGCCAGTAAGTGCAGATAAAAGGAGGTACTTAATATTCTGTCATGGCGGTGTATACTTTTGGTTATTTAGCATAATTTGCACGTATATTATTTCAACCATAAGCATTTCAGTACATGATTGTCCCGATGTCTTGCGCACATGACCAATAAACCTTGATAACACTGAGAAGCCAGAGCACTGAGAATGACCTGACACATGTGTATGTATATATATATATATGGCTTATTGACACATGGTTACCATGTGTTAACTTTATGTTGTTCCTAAAAACACTGTAACCTGTGAATCAAGTTTTGGTGTCTGGTTTACAGCATTTCATTCTACACTGTTTGAGGTATTACTGAACATGAACTCTTGTTATTATTATTATTATTATTATTATTATTATGACAACTGACCCCAAAAGTCTGAGTGTCAGTGTATTTGTATGTAACTGTGTAATTAATGACAGAATGAGTGGCGTTTATATCTGACTGACCTTCAGTATTTAACAGGTTCAAGGACAAACCAGTACAAACGCGCTGGGCGGCTTTGCGTGTCTGTGAGGAAGAGCTGGGGGTCATTGGAGTTCATGCTGGGGCTGTGAGTCACACACTGCTGAGAGAAGCCTGAAGTGTGCGTGGTGTGTGGGTGTGTGGGTGTGTGCTCTATGCATGCGATCGTGTTTGTGTGTGCGTGTGTGTGTGTGTGTGTGTGTGTGTGTATGTGGGGGGACCTATTCATCCAGACAGCGAGTGTGTGATGAGCTTAGTGCTCAGTGATTGTTGTGTGGTTTTTGTGAAGAAGGTGTGTGTGTAGAGTACAGCGTGTTGTGGGTGTGAGCGAGCAAGTAAGTGAATGAGTAAGTGAGTTTGCAGAAGTGAAAAATCTATTGTTTCTTCTCAGCATGTAGAGCAAGGTTCACAGCCCTCTTTGTACCAACCACCAGCTTCAGCCTTATAATATATATATATATATATATATATATA
>JAVGWN010002609.1:0-10966 GCA_034552555.1 Semaprochilodus insignis
ATACACACACACACACACACACACACACTATATTGCCAAAGGTATTTGCTCGTCTGCCTTCAGACACACATGAACTCAAGTGACATTCCATTCTTAATCCATAGGGTTTAATAAGATGTCGGCCCACCCGTAACAGCTATAACAGCTTCAACTCTTCTGGGTTTCCACAAGGTTTAGGAATGTGTTTATGAGAATGTTTGACCATTCTTCCAGAAGCAGATTTGTCAGGTCAGACACTGATGTTGGACAAGAAGGCCTGGCTTGCAGTCTCTCCTCTAGTTCATCCCAAAGGTGTTCTATCAGGTTGAGGTCGGGGTGAGGGTTGAGGACTGTCAAGTTCTTCCACACCAAACTCGCTCATCCATATCTGTATGGACCTTGCTTTGTGCACTGGTGCGCAGACATGTTGGAACAGAAAGGGGCTATCCCCAAACTGTTCCCACAAAGTTGGGAGCATGAACTTGTCTAAAATCTCTTTTTTCTGCTGAAGCATTAAGAGTTCCTTTCCCTGGAACTAACCGGCGAGCCCAACTCCTGAACAACAACCCCACACCATAATCCCCCCTCCACCAAACTTCACACTTGGCACAATGCANTGCTGAAGCATTAAGAGTTCCTTTCCCTGGAACTAACCGGCGAGCCCAACTCCTGAACAACAACCCCACACCATAATCCCCCCTCCACCAAACTTCACACTTGGCACAATGCAGTCAGACAAGTACCATTCTCCTGGCAACCGCCAAACCCAGACTTGCCCATCGGATTGGCAGACAGAGAAGCGTGAGAAGCATCCGCTGACCCCGCTCTGTCATTTTGCATGGCCTACCACTTGTGGCTGAGTTGTTGTCATTCCCAATCACTTCCACTTTGTTATAGTACTACTGACAGTTGACTGTGGAATATTTAGTAGTGAGGAAATCTCACAACTGGACTTGTTGCACAGGTGACATCCTATCAGGGTACCACGCTGGAATTCACTGAGCTCCTGAGAGCGACCCATTCTTTCACTAATGTCTGTGGAAGCAGTCCGCATGCCTGGGTGCTTGGTTTTATACACCTGTGGTCATGGAAGTGATTGGAACACCTGAATTCAATGAGTGAGTGAATACTTTAGGCAGTATAGTGTGTGTGTGTGCTGACCTTGGTGGGGCCTTCACCCCCCCACCTACTGTACATACTACCAGGGTTCCTCCACTGACCTCACTTTGAGCATTTTTGGACTGGTGGACAGTACAGTGCCGAACCTGTTCTGGTAGAGAACCCGGATTATACTGCTTGAGGCTGATTGTAATGTTTTGTAATGTCATTTGTAATTTTGGTTCCTCTTCTGCCGTAACTTTACATGGCCACTAGGGGGAGACAGTAAAGCGGTTTAGTGGATGTGCGTTGCGTGCGTAAGCTTACTTCATTTGTCTTGAAGGTGCAAATGTACTGTACTTCTCTGTATAAAGGAGATCTCTGTTGTGTTAAACACTTTCAAACAGCTTTTACTTTGTTGAGCTGTGTGTTTGTTCCTGAACTAATGAATGGATAAACTAATTAACGTTAAAGTGGACATGGAAAATAACCATCAACTCCCTGTGGCTTTTGTGTGCTGGACATGTATTGGCTGACATTTGTCTTGGTTTAAACACTTATAATTCACTACACACACACACACACACACACACCCACACACCCACTGAATCACTGCCTGTGGAATCAGCCACTGTCACAGGCAGGAAACAGCCACTAGTATTTCACAATGCCCAGCCTGCTTCTCTGCTTTAGACTTCCAGACTGGTGCTGATACGTTTAAATTTAGCTGGAAAAGCACTGCTGACTAGACAAGAGCTAAATAGGCCGGCATGTCTGAAAAAGGTTTTCTATTTCTAATGGTTAGTCCAGATATGACGCTTCAGATTACACGAAGATCATTTTTATTTCTGTTTTTAGAAAATATTGTAGCCAGGAAATGTGTCTAATGTGCATGATTCCCCTATCCCAAGTGTAGTAAATCAGTAAAGACGTATTTGGTGTCTCAGCTTTGCTTGCTTAGTTTGACCCTGGAGGGTAATGTAGTAAAGTTATACCCCTCCAATTAGCATTGTGCAAATATCATGCCTAAATAATCACACTTGCCTCAAACCATGTCAGGTTGCCTCACATAGACTTGTTTGTGTGGTTACTGATGCTATTTGATGCAGCGTGCACAAGCCTAATTGGTGAATTAAAACAAGGACACCAAACGTCTGTACTGATTGACTACATTTGTAATTGGAAAACTGGAAAAATCTGGGAAACTGATTGTTGCGGAACTATACCTTCGAATCAAAAAAACTATGCTGCGTTGACATGTTGGCAGTAAACGGACAACAACAAACCTGATATTTCATTGTTTTCAATAGAGCCACCGTGGAAAATTCTGCCGCTGCCAGCAACAAAGCTCGGTCAAGAATTCAAGTTTTCCACCACAGCGACAAAATAAACCGGACGTTTCTTCTTCTTTTTTTTTTTTTTTTTTTTTTTGGGAGTCACAGATGTCAAACGTCTAGATGTTGAATTCATGCCAAACTTCATATTTTACAGCTAAAAAGAACAGTGCAGAACCTTCTCCGGACTTTTTCCACCTTTAATTTCCACCTTTAATTTCCACTTTTAATAAACTGTGGTCATGTACCACTATGAGGCAAAGAGTGATGTGATTTTCAACTGTGAATACAGCTTAAGTTTGGAAAATGTAAATGCAGTTTAGCACCGTCATGGCAGTCACACCGTGGATAACGTCTGTACCTTTACTAACTGCAACCAACTGCAACCAATGTTTCATTTTAAGTGGATTTCGTTCAGAGCAGTTTGTAAACTACCTAATTAACATATTTCCTGTATTGCTGGGTTTTAATTTGGGCTTTTTTTTGTGATGTTCCACTACTGTTCCTTTTTTTTTTTTTTTGGTCCCACCTTCAAAACTGAAAGAAAATGTAGCATTGTGCCTAATGGTGTCAAAGTCATTAATGCAAACATTTTTAACAGTATTAACCCTTGTTTCTTTGGTTGTTTGAACCTTCCATATTTCCATTTTGAACCCCTCTGCTTATCTGCTGGTTCTATGACAGTTGTAGTGCTCTTGTCTAAATACACTTTGTAACTGAAAAGTCCGTCTACGCCTGAGTAGAACCACAGAGAACTAATACAAACGATGACTAATTTGACAGCTCCAGTTCCACTTAAAACAAGACGCAACATAGTGGTGTCACAACAAGATGCTACATTCCCAGAGCTTATGCTCTCATCTGAAGTCAGTGATTTTGGAAATTTGGAAAGTGGGTTTGCCTTGAGATGTTCAGTGTCTGTGAACCCAGCACTTACATGACTAACTCAATGTTATCATATGGAAAGTGATAAGATGATCTGATGAAGCTTTCTTTGTGCAGCCGTATAGCTCTAACAAAAAGACATGCAAGTTCTGAGGATTTGGAGACCTCTCTGGTGGAAATGGGTCATAATGTGTTGATGTCGGCTGTGCTTCGGACCCTTTCCCAAGTGGATGAATCTGGTGATTGTGAGCACATTGAAAGAGTATGCAAAGAGAACTTGGCTGAAGGACTTGGTTTCTGAGGATGTGAGTGAATTGTGTACCGTGGTCATTGTATCCTTGTCAGTACAGTGTTCATTTTGCATTTCTGACCTTTTTGAGCTTGCATATGTGACAGAAATATGGAAAGACGAATGATGTGGTGTGAATGCCTTGAGGAAAATCTGACTTTTAAATGACCTCATCCGGCTTTCCTGGGTGACTTTTTACCTCTTGACTCTTACATGCGTACAACGGGATTTGTTATTTCATCGTTTGGCAACCCTCATTGTGCTACCTATGATTGTGCATGTACCAGGAATGTCTTGAATTATCAATATATTGTATTTTGGCCATATTGCCCACACCTATTAAAAAACCTTGACCTGGTCTGAAGCAACGTATCAGCTGAATATCATTAGAAACCACAACTAACTAAACTAACTAAACTAACTAAACAGTGCCTGAATAAGAAGTCTGCACTATAGAATAGTGCATCTTTCTATGAAGTGGAACTGTAGTGGTGACCACAGTGTGGGACCTGTCATGGCCGTGGTCAGTAGGCAGTTTTGCAGTGTTGCTGGTGAGAGATGCTGGTTGTTCGGCGAAAAACATACCTGCTGTGTGTGTGTGTGTCTGTGTGTCTGTGTGTGTGTGTGTGTGTGTGTGTGTGTGTCTGTCTGTCTGTCTCTATAGGTCAGGCCAGTCTGAGCACGCTCACAGAAGCGGAGCCAATCATCTCCACCACAGTCACCCAACATGACCAGACAGGGGATAAGGTGTGGGTTGCCTCAGCAACCTGCCCTGCCCAATACAAACTAGAGAGAGAGAGAGAGAGAGAGAGAGAGAGAGAGAGAATTCATAATTTTCATGAGGTCATAAAAGGCAGTACAGTTGCATACATCCGCCAGTTCATGCCCATTCATGCTGACGTTGTAAGGAGTGTTTCAGGTCGGACTGCTTTCTGTGTGAGGCACAATGCAGCCAATCAGAACAGAGCTCATTTGCATGTGTCAGTGTGAACAAAAACAGCCTGTTTGATTCTGGTAGTTGGAAAATGGTCATGTGAAAATACATTTTTGGTATAGAAACATCAGTGGAGGATGAAGGGGTGATTAGTTGGTAAGGGGGGTGGGGTTAATGTACAGAACCAATGTAGAATATTAAAATAGACTTTAATTGCTTTGTAGTGGACGAATGAAAGATGCAAAGATATCATATCGCTCACTCTATCAATCTCATTCTCTCTCTCACTCTTCCTTGCTCGCTCTGTCTTCCTCTCTCTCAGTGTCTCTTACTGTCTCTTTCTCTCTCTCTCACTCACTCTCATTCGTTCTGTCTCCTTCTTACACAATCTCTCTCACTTACTCTGTCTTGCTGTTTCTCTCTTACTCGCCCTCTCATTCTCTCCCTCACTCTGTCACTCTGGTCTGTCTTCTCCCCCCAAATCATATGAGTCATTGTTTTTCTGGGGGTCTTTTAATAGGTGATGTTCTCTTACCACCATCATCCGTTTTTCTTTGAACAGTTTCCAAGCAAGTACTGTGGAAAAACATTTGTTTAACTGTATCTCTGTATCTTATCTCTCTTCCTGTCACCTGAGGCATTCTGCAGCTTTCCCGGATCAGTGGTTATGAAACTTGAACACCTGACTGCCCACGCCAGCTTCCGTTCTTTGACTTACGCACTTGAGGCATGTTATAGATTTTCACTGGTGCATCGAAGTTGGCAGCATGTGGGCTACAGTCTTAATCACCTCTATAAACATACTAAGCAGACAAAAGTTGTTCCCTCTGTTCCGCGAGAGCGTCAGAGTTTTTGGCAGCGATTCTCCCGGAGACGCAGATGGACGATGGTGTTATTTGAATTAGCTGTTGAACTTGTGCTGATAATTGTCTCTCCACAGGCTTTGTGTGCCACTCTAATGAGCAGCGTTCATTTGGGCTCGAACGACTCGCGGGTTGCCAGGTCCTTAGCGCAGTTTATGCCTCAGCAATGCAAAGTGAAAGTGTCAGTGTGGGTGTGCATGTCTGTGTGGCTGTCTGGCTGTCGGTTCCTGTTATGCACTGAAATTCATCAGATCGAAACACTTGGCCGAATACCAGCTGACAGTGTTTGTTTGTCTCTATTGCGTAAATCATGTTTAATTATTTTGTGTGTATGAACGATTGCTAAATGGCAGAAAATGTTCTCATTAAAAACGTCTGAGGACCAACTTCCTCAGAAGTTCCACAGAAGCAATGTTTCATCATGATGTGTTTTATATGCCTACGACCACACAGCTTCAGCACAGGCCTGTGGGACAGGGATAGGGTAGCGTAATCACAGTATCAGTGGCAGTTGATATGATTTTTGGAAATCAAGGTTAACGTTGATATTTGGATGTAATGTCTCTCATGTAATGTATATGTTGTATGTGAAAAAATATGTTGTATGTGATGCACATATACTGCATAGGATAAATATTGGACCTGGTAATTCACTCACTTACATTTAGTGATTGTGATTTAGTGGGTGTGCATTTATTTATTTATTTATTTATTTATTTGGCTTTTTTGTGGATCAGTGAAGTCAAAGTAAAGGGGTTAAACCCACACCAGCAGGATCTCAAGTGCACATGTTTGCAATCGTTTACAGTTATGGCGTTTAGCTGATGCTCCTGTCAAGAGCAACTTAGAAGGTTAGTCGTATTAATGTAGTGTTAGGAGTCTTGCCCAAGGGCTCTTATTGGTGTAGCACAGCATAGTCACCCAGACCGGGAATCGAGCCCCAGTCTCCCACGTGGGGTGGTAACTCACAGGCAGTGCTGCTATTCATTTAAAGCATTTAAAGTAAAAAGCATATAGGCGAAGCTTAAAAACACATATCCCTCATCGCTGTCATGGGTGAAAAGGGCGATTTATCAAAGTTGCGGAAAGGGATGATTATTGGCTTTCAGGCCAAGGGTGGCAGTGTTTCTGTAACTACCGACATTGGCCGACGTTGGTTGAAAGAGCATAACCAAGACTTCCAAGTAGTACCTGGCTCCCTAATTCCCCAGACTTGAACTCAATTGAGCATTTGTGGGGCCACCTCGATTGTCGTGTTCACTCTATGGATCCTCCCCCTCGCACCCTTCAGCAGCTGTGGGATGCACTGCAGTCAGCATTGCTCCAGATACCTGTAACAAACTAACAGGACCTTATTGAGTCACTTCCAGCCCGTCTAGCAGCTGTCCGTGCTGCACACGGCCTGCAGATTTAACCTTTTTGCCAACACTTTACACGCAGCATCTTCACCTGCGTTCAGCAGGAAAGCCAGTGCTGTCTCAACAAGTGTTCCCTTATAATTCTACTGGTAAAATTATGCTCAAGGTTGATCATTCTGCATCATTCTAGAGCCTTACATTGAAAGATAACTGCCACTTGAGCAAGCAGGATTCAGGAACGGTAGTGGAAGATCAAAGATTACATGCTGATGCCGGTTTATTTAAAAAGCCGAGGTTTCAAGAAGGAAGTGAACATGTTTCAGCATGCCTTCAAGCTAACCCTTCTACTGTGTCGAAGTCTAGAATTATCTTATCATCTTAAATTAATTATCTCGTCATTCTAATGATGTATTGATCAACAAGCCACAGTCATGACAGAAAACGGACAGGCTGGTTCCACCTTTGTAAAGTAGTCAAACAGGACTGCAGGTTTTCACCATACACGTTCAAGCTGTATGAAGAACATATGATGAGAGAAGTAGGACTACAGGAAGATGATGCTGATTACATAACACTCATAACAGAAAGTCTGGATAACAACAGAGAATCCAGCACTCGAGAAATATAACACAAATATTGACACTTGGCGGAACAAGGAAGAACAAAAGAGCTTGAAAATACACTACCAGCCAAAAGTTCAGACATGGCTACTCATAGAAGGATTCCTTATTTGTAGCTTAACGGTTTACTTTAGAATAAAAGTGTGGACACCAAACTATAAAATAGCACTCATGGAATTGTGCAGTCCACCTTAAGCAACCTCCAGAATGGAACTTTACAGGATGATGAAACAGCTTTCTTAATCTGCAGTGGAGAGTCATATAACCAGATTTCTTCTAAGCATGTTTGGACCAATTCTATTGGTCTGTCCGTCATGAATATTCATTTAAATTGTATATATTAGAGGAGGCAATATGGCAAAAATATAATACTGTGATACATCAAGAGTATATATGCTGTATCAGGATATTTATTTTTCAGACATCTCATCAACTGTTAAGGACAAGCCTGTAGGGTCTTTAAGATGACCAAGAAACATTCATTTAGTTGGGTGTGTCCATACTTTTGACTGGTACTATATCCTGAATGATTTTTCTCTACAGACATAGGGAGAACCCCAGGCTGGGCTGGACAAAATGACATAATATGCGCTCAAAAAAGTGTGTATGTTATGTAGTTAAGATGCTTGTGGTACTCTGGGGGCAAAGTTTTAATAGTTCACTATTGTTTTTTAACCCCCTCGGGACCCTTGCTATATAAACAATATGCAGTAATGGTAGTATGTGTGAGGAGCCCAAAATTAAGCAGGAAAATATTGTGATAGTTATTTTAGGTGCGGTCCAGGCCTGCTTCAGCGCTCTGCAGATCCAGTGCTTTTCTTTGTCGTCTCCAACGAAACAGTAGTATGCGTGCACAGGTCCTCGCTGCGTGTTACGGTCCTATTCCCCACAGCTTGCCTTGCAATTATATAACCTGCAGCAACATAAATCCAGCTTAAGAAGACAAGTCAATGGCTCATAAGTTATAAGTGTGAGAGTGAGAGGCCAGACGATTGGCTTGGAGAGGAGCGCGAAGGCAAGATGACTTCACCGTTGCATAATGCCACTTGGAGGAGAGCGACGATGGAGAAAGACGGCTCTGCTCCGGTGCAGGGATTGCGGTTCGGCGAATTTTTGGCTGAGAGGCCATGTTGGTATCAGGCGCGAGGCCTAAAAGTAGGCTAATGCTTTTCCAGTGCGGGGAAGGAAGAATGAGATGCCTTTGATTTGGCCTGTAGGAACGTTAAGCCATCAATCATGTTTACATAGCAGGCACTGACGTTGATGGTGGCTTTCGCATTAGCCCGATATTTATTTGCCGTAAGACAGCTTCAGCTGGAGTTGGAGAGACTCGGTGAGTGGAGAGTGAGGCCCTTGGCGTTGCCTATTGCACTAATTATGATAAAATGAGGTCTATTCCTGGAGGTAGAAGCTTTGTGAATGGCTTTTCAAGGCTGGTTAGCGTGAAAGAATGAAGACCAGAATAAATCAGTAGGTGTTTTTGATGTGTGTCTGATTATTATAGCAAGTTTCTGAAAGGTGGGTGCGAAGATAGACTTGGTTTCTCAGCTTGTGTGGGGCACCCAGGCACAGGTTTTGTGGTGAAAAACAAGAAAAAAAAAGAAAGAAAAACAACACACCACACAAATCGTTATCTGATCCATAGCGCAGATTACCGTAAATACGTTTTCCACTGAAGTGGTTTTATCTAGCATAAGTGCAAAAATAGCATAGAAGGATGCTATCATGAGTTTCATTCAAGATTGGTTCTGATTGGGCTGTTGGTCTTGGTGTGGAATATTATTCCAGGAAAGTTTGGCTGGGGAAAAAAATGGCCTGATTTTTGTATTGCTAAATATGGCTCCCTCTGAAGCTTGATCTGTCTGTTTACATGTAGAATATTTCTGAATCTGTGTCTCTTTGGTTCAGTCTACATACTTATCTCTTTTTTATTGTTGCTTATATTCACCGGACATATTCAGTTCTGCATCTAATCTGGAAAATATTTTGAGGAGAGCAATTAGGTACCACTGATGACGCCACCCTCTCAGCTGTGAATCGGACAGCACGTCTGCATAAAACAGGAAGAGAACACTTGACCCTTACTGGAAATGGTCCAATCAAATAAAGTCGGGTGAGACCCATCAATGTTTGGCTTTAGCTGTTTACTTTTATTCGTACAAAATGTTAAGCACTTTATGAAGTCTTTGTTTTGTTTGCGTCTTAAATCTGTAAATAATCTGTTGAGTAAATGATGTAACTGGTAATGCATTCAGAAGTTAGGCAGCGTTCACTAGATATTTTGGTATCCCCAAAAAGTGCGTCGAAAGGTAATGCTGGTTTGTTGTGGGTGTGTTTTTGGGAGGAGATTGATGTATCCAGGAAACAACCTCCAAAATGAAACTTTTCTGTTTTTATTTTTATTTTATTAAAATTCTATTGGTCTGTCATGAATATTCACAGAATTGAAATGGGAACTAGAGCTTGTAAATTGTGCAAAAATGTATATTAGAAGAAAAATACAATAATGCAATACGTCAAGAGTTTATGCGGTCTCTCAGGATATTTATCAGACATCTCATCAGTTAACTGAAACTGTTAAGTGTAAGCCTGTATAGTCTTTAAGATAAAGACTATACCAATAAACATCCATTAAGTTGGGTGGGTCCACACTTTTGACTGGTACTTTATCTTAAGTGATTTTTCTCTTCAGACAGAGATCAGAATGATGCAGAGCGTGGTCTTCTGTAATATGCAGTTATGCAAGTGAGTATGCTATGTAAAAAATTGTAATAGTTCACGATTTTCAATTCCCTTTGGGACCCTTGCTATATATAAACAATATGCAGTAATAGTAGTAGTGTGGTGATGAGCAGGAAAATATTATGATAGCTATTTTTAGGTGCGGTCCAGGCCTGCTTCAGCGCTCTGCAGATCCAGTGCTTTTCTTTGTTGTCTCCAACCGAACAGTAGTATGCGTGCACCGGTCCTCGCTGCATGTCATGGTCATATTCCCCACAGGAGGACAGGAGGAGGAGATTGATGTATCCAGGAAACCCATTTAAATGTGAAAGTTTCTAAGTGAAAACTGCAGCTGGTTGATGTTCTGTTGTATAAAACCAAGTATTAGTGATTAGTTTCTCCTCATTTGGTTAAAAATGCTCAGAGCTGAAGCCCCACCCCATGGCACAATGCATTAGAATAACAAAGCATTTTCCTGTAAGTAGTGTAACTCATTAAAGCAATAAGCCACGAGAGGCTCTGCATTACTTCGATTGCATCAGGTTGAAAAAAATCTGATAAAATTAGCTGATAAAATACACATTTTTTTTTCACACAGTAATGATTGGTATTAATGATAATTGGTGGAAAGACATATTCAGCCAAGAAATGTCGTCCCTTTAAAGTATAGGAACATTACCAAGCAGCCCTAGATTGTTGAATGCGGAGAACAGTGCTTGGACACCCTTCGCTGTGTATTGCAGACGTTTCAACTTTTTTTTTTCTTTTTTGCTGTGTGATAACGAACTCACAAAATTACCACCACGAGTCTGATTTAGTACCAGTCCAGTTGCGCCTCTCCTTCCACACTGGAGCTGAATCTGGCTCCCTGCTCCCTAATTAGTG
>JAVGWN010002610.1:0-10966 GCA_034552555.1 Semaprochilodus insignis
TGTGGTGAAAGTAAAATATATATACTGAATCATTTTTAAGCAGAAAGGAATAGGTGTATGACAAGTTTGAGAATGTCAAAAATGTTTTTTAGTAAAAGGATTGTAAAAGTGTAAGATGATAATGAATGGTCTTCAGAGATCCTGTTTGGTAGCCATACTGAAACACAATGCATGCAATTAACAGATACAGTAACAAACAGACTCTGTAGTTTATGCAAAGATATCTTTAAAAAGGTTTCATGTACAACAGTCTGCTTTTCAATCTGAGCTTGACAATGACCCAAAAATATCAGGTTTTGGGCCATTTCTGTTTGTCCATTCATCATGAATTTTTGACATGGCAGCTGCTGTGTTCAAATGCTGCTTAAACGTAAAAATCAAAAAAATAGAGATAGATGTTTTTCTTTGGACAGCAACGATAACTTGCTACGAATACACCACAGTACATAATTACATAAAATATCTGGTAGTGTTCCTTGAAGTTATTCTGAACTATCAAAGTATATGCCAGAAAACATTTTTAAAATTAATACATATTTACCTATTAAATACCAGATACTGTATACTAGGTAACTATTCATTCATTAGATGTCCTACCTGTATGACCAGACTATATTCAGCCAAGGTTTAGAAGTGGATCTCACAGCTTCACTGAACCAGACTCTGAAACCTCTATTTATACAGTTGTGAAAGGCATTCGGGGGAGGGGTCTGTAAAAGGGGGAGGGATCTTTAAAAGAAGCACCTTGCAAAGTCTCATGTTAACTATATTTGATGCTGAAGAGGATAAAACATTCAAGTGAGTATGATGAGATTAAGCTGCTGAAGTCTTTTAGCATTGCATGCTGTATCTGTAGGTTCTAGACTCTGTTAAACAGCAAAATCCCCAGTGGTAATGTAACACCTACAGCTGGTCCTAATCAACACTGAATTCAGTGCTGGGGATTTTGCTGTGCATGCTGTACCATATGAAGACAAGTCACTGTAATAACTGCTGTGTCAATAAGAAACATCTTGAACACAATTTGAATGTAGTGAATAAGACTATGGTGAACTTCACTGACCGCTTTTGTGTATACTGACCACTTGCCTGCATACACTGGGTAAAAATCAATTAATTTACCATTCCAAATGACCAGTAAACATACACGTTTCACAGTATATCTCATACTGATACTATTAAAATTGTGGTAAATCTGGAAAAAAAAATCTGTGTGTAAAGTGGCTACATCCTCACATGTAATAAAACAAATTAAATCAAAACTATTGTAAAAATTTTATTGCATGGGGCAATGTGATTCATTAAATACAATTTAAGTTATTCAAGTTTGTTGCACAGGAGTTCGAATTACGAGATCACACCAGGTCGCAAGATGACAAGAAGAACATTGATCTTGATCATATTTAACTACACATTAGGCTGTGATATGCTCTTTTTATATTTATTTATTTGTATGTTTTGCTGTCATACATGTTTAGATAATTATTTCACTTCATATTTCTATTTGAAACAGATTTTGAGAAGTTTAAAATGAGCCAAATCTACTCGTGTGAGTAAGTACCCAAATACCCATTCTAAAATTACCAAGAAACTATGGTTAATAGTTTGGAAATGTGGTTTATAATAATAGCAGTAATCATCCGCCTGCTTTTCCACAGTCTTTTGGTGAAGAACTCAATTGCTGCAGCTATTGTGCCCCTGGAAGATGGTTTCTGCTCCATCCAACAGAGTATACGAGGCCCTCATTAATGGAGATGTAGACCCCATTAGTGGGCAGTGTTCCAACTACAACTACATCAGAGAGCAGATTGTGGAGGCCCAGCAGAGCCTGAAGAAGTCGGAACACATGGCTGCTACAGAGCTACTGAGTCTGGACGGCCACATTGAGATCCTTACACAAGACCAGGGAAGACTTGAAGAAGAGATGAGTGATACAAGACGTAGCTTAGACGACTTGAGAAAAGAGCAGACAACTAATGAAAAATTACTGAGAGAGTCTGAAGATGCCGTAGAGCAGGCCAGGAGAAATCTGGATTCAACAAGAGAAGTACTTTGGAGCCAGGAGGAGAGGAAACGTAATGCTGAGATCAAGATAGGTGCAGGTCCCATCATGTTAGCTGCTGGTGCAGCAGAAATAGTTCAAGCTTCACATGCTATAAGAGCAGTTGAAGAGGAGGTGAGAAACTCTGAGTCTCAGGTGGAAATGTTCAAAGGTAAAGTGTCTAAATATGAGTCTGAGATTCACCAGGCTAAGCGACACATCAGGCAGAAACATGATAAGGTGGAGAGGATCCATGAAGATATCCAGAAGGTGAAGGAGCATAGAGAGACCGTAGCCGAGTTCCAAAACAAAGTGAGAGGAACCGTCCACATCCTGAGTGTCCTGAGTGGAAAGATGAGTGTGGCTGAATGTCAGACTCGCAGATTCATCCTCCAGAAACCTATGATGAAGATGATGGAGGATCTGATGAAGTCAGCAGAAGATATCGCAGGGAATCAGCTCCTCTCTAATGAAGGCATGCTAAGACTCATTAACGCAATGAAGGAGAACAATGGAAAACTGGCAGCCATCTGTGATTTCCCCAGCGATACAGATGCTGACCTTTACATTTATACAGGCACTCAAAACTTCATGATGCCATTTCTCCACTTTTTTCACTTTATTTTTTTATTGTTTTACAAAACAGAACATTGTTTAGCTTTATGGGTTCACATTGTCGTATGTGCAGTATTATGCGTGATACATTTTTATGGTGAAATGAGCTCCGTCTGTGTTTATTTTAAAATTACACAATGTATTATTATAGTTCCGTTAATTCACAGATCAAATACAGTTCAGGTACTCATGTAGAACTATGAGTTTGGTTTAAAATATTGATTGAGTTTATTCTTTGTTTACAAACTGTTCTCAATAAAAAAATAATTAATTTCATTTTTGTTGTTGGAAAGAATACACATACAGTAACATTTCAGTTCAATTGTCAAAAAACTCAAACATGTATTAAAATAACATGTATTAATCTCCTATGCTCCTATTCTTTCATATGTAAATTTCTATCAGTTACCTGCGACAATGTTTGCGAACTCCACCACCTCCCCATTACCTCCCTGTTCATCCAGACTTCATTGCCTATTTCTCACTTCTTCAGAAGGCCACCCCACAAGATTCAGAGCTATATTTACATTTTGATCATTTATTAAATGTTGCTTTATTCATTATTAGTCATTAATTATTACCTTAGGTGTTTCTGTAGTAATGCAATGTAAGGGGACATTTGGGCACAGTAAGGCAAATGAATATTTAAAGATGAAGAAAAGTGCCCAGTGTCTTGTCTACAATGCTTCACTTTAGATCAATAGATCAATTAACAGATCATTAGCTGATGTGGAGGCTGTTGCTACAATCACATCAGTGACCTGGCTTAACACTCTTTTCATAGAGACATATTAAAGACATAAAGTCATATTTTGTTGTTATGGCTTATTTATTATTATGAGTTTAGTGTAATATTACACTGGCCATTGCCACACATTCTTACTCAATTCAAAGAAAAAGGCAGGACAGAAGGACAGCATTTTAACAATACTAGTACAGATATTTTATGTCTTATTGTATTCGATATTTTTGTAAATGTGTTTATTCTGAAATTGATGCCAAAACAGTCCAGAAGAGGCAATTAAATACTTTGAGAAATAAACTTATCCATTAAAAGAAAAATGGTACGGCTGATCTTGGATTGGTAATAATGTTCTGGCACTTCTTCAGAAGTGATCTAATCTTTGAACTGTTGTCATCTCTGGTAAAAGACACTCGCCTATTCTGGAATCATTTTATCCAATCTAAAAACTAAAGTTACTAACTAGGCAAGTGTGAGGTACAAGGTAGTAGAGAATTATGGTGAGTTCCAATGTAGGTATATTGTATGTAATGTAGTGTAGATGTAGTGTAGCCTAATTACACAAAAATGGCCAACAGGTTCTATGTTTTAGGTACTAGATAAGGAGCATCATATAACCCAAACTAAGGATCTAGTTTGTATCCTCACCTACCTGATAAATACCTAAGTAGGGGGGACTTAAGGGACTTTAAAGAAAACATTACCTTAAAAGGTTAATGAACCAGTATTTCTGAGAAAATGCATCCCCAGAGGACAAGATGGCTGCTCTGACCAACGATGTGCAAAAACCAAATACGTCAGCAAATTTACACCTCTTTTAAACTCACAGACAAAAATGATGACATTATCACACTGATGTTAATCTCACAGAATGGCTTTCACACATACAGAAAGACAAAGTGAAGAAACAACCTCACACAGTCACAATCAACAAATACAAAAATATTAACATGTACACAAAAGGTCAGTTGTGCATGGCATGGCATTGTCTAAAGGGAAGCATTGTCCTGCATTGTCTTGAACTACAAAGTACACCTTTAAGTGGATCTGAGAAAATGGACATGAGTGTAGAAATAAACAGGTGGTTTTGTTATAACCGATTAGTGTATGTTTACAGTTTAGTTGTGTTTTGTCTAGTCGGGTGACTGTGTATGATTAATTACTCAATTTCTCTATTCATAGTTCCAAGAAAAGATGACAGATTTTTGTTTATTTGTAAGGAAAATTTGTCCTACCATTGTCCTGAGAGCCTTATGATGAAGTAATACGCTGAGAGGAAACACTGTAACCAATAACTTTACTATAATGCTCTTTGAACATATAAATACAGCACATGCATCAGTCTATAACATTTTCTAGAGTTTCTTTAAACCAAAATTAATAAAAACAGCAATGCCGTTTTGTCCTATTTGTCCCCAACATGGACGGCAACCCATTTAAGATAGAAGGGTGATCCTGATGATCAGCTAGCTGAGATTAACTCAACAACCACTGTTGTGATCGAACAAGCAACTTCTAGCACCAGCGCAAATCACCTCATAGAACTGTTCCAACCAAAAGACTTTCATTTTCTTGCCAGTCTTGAATACTTCAACTTTGTCCATATGCTGTTCAGATCCTGTCCAGTGTCTTTGCTATGGATTGACCACTGGGGGAACAGTAGATAGTTCTTATCTGCACCACATTGACTCAACCCTACCCAGCAGTGACTCAACCCTACCCAGCAGTGTTGTTCAGGACACCAGACCTTAGTGTGGCTGAAAGGAATTTAACCCTACTTGTTGCTGCAGCCATTCTGTAGATCTGGTGCTGCAAGAAGTACTGTGTGTTCGGTAACAGATGCAATAAACTTTGTTTAGAATACTGCAACACTAATCAGGGAATCAGCGAAACATAAATGTATTTACAGATCTTTCTTTTGAACAGTCCGTATTCAGTATTCTTGGGGTGTGTCAGGTAAGGTGGTGTGTAAGGACGACAGCAAGTGAGTATTTGTTGTGAAACATGAGAAAAAGAAAACTGCTGCAGTTACCACCATATTCATAGGTTTGGTAATGCTAAGGTTAGCAGTGCTCCCTTTCACTCCTTTGTTATGTTGGAGTGTAAAAGTCTAATGGCGAAGAACAATGCTATCTAGATGTCGGTTGCTTAAACCCAGCACAAACAGAACCAGTGCCTGCCACCAATCTTTGATTATAAACTACATATTTAAAAAATGATACTGTGTGTTTAAGAATCGATACAGCATCACAAAATATAATATTGCCATATAATAGTATTTTCACACTCTTATTATAGCGTGGAATACATCACAACAATATATTTTAGAATGTTTACAGTTTTATCATTTTACGGTTATAATTTTTCAGTAATCTTTAGATATTTGGTTATAGTCATTATTATTTAGTGTATTTCTCATTTTAAACCTTTTTGTGTTTTGCATTTAGGTTCAACAGGTGAAGAAGCAGTAATCAAATTCACGGGTGTTTGGGATGCTGGGTGTTCAAGATCACGATCGTGATGTGCAGATCCAAAAGACACCTCATGCCTATCCTGAAGAAAAATGAGGCGTGGGAAAACAGTAATATTACATGGGTGGAGATCATAACACCATTTTGCAAATGAAGGATATTTTCATCTCTTACTCAATCACAAAGAGTCCTTACTTGAGACTATGACGGGGCACACACCCAAAACACAAAGCAGATGTGGGACGTTTGCAAATCCACGGTTTGGAGCCCCTGAGGCAACAGATCTGAAATATCTCTGAGAGAACATTTGGATGTAAACAAATGCACCTACTGGAGGGAAAATAAGCACACAGAAGGTAATCTTGGCATGCACAGCATAAGAAAAATATCATGTATGAAGTTGTAAATCTGAAATGGTACATTTTCTACTGTAAGATTAACAATAAAATGTTAATAAAACAATAAAATCTGACCTGTCAAATTAATTAAGGAGGTCATGGATTTTTATTGCAGTATTTCCTGATTTATATTTTGAATTAGGTGAAATCTTATTTAGTATTTTTAAGCATCTAATAATTGATGACCATAACTCACTTTAGAATATGGATAATGCAGTAGACCTGATGCTACACAGAACCTGTAGGAATTACTTGCTGCCAAATTTACACTAATAAAATGTAAATTAAGGTGATGATTCATGTTCAATAACTTGCATAACAAGGTACTTTGAAAGTGCTTTGTGTTGATGGACAAACAGATTGTGATGAGCGCTGGGCTAAAATCAAGGCGAGGTTTATTTAACAGGTTTGTAATCGAACACAGCAGCAACAAGAGCAAGACGGACATAACAGAAGGGCAAGGCAGAGTCAAGAAACAAGCAGACATCAAAACCAGGCAAACAATCATACCAGCAAAAGTACCAAAAGGGCAAAGACAAAAGAATAAATTAGCGAATCAGAATAACGTCAAAACCAGAGTAGCAAACAAGACTAATCACAGAGAGGACCGCTCGGTACGCACAGAGTGGCAGTACTTCACAACGGGTCAGTGTGAGAGAGGAGCATTTATAGACTAAATTTACAGACTAAATTAACAACAGGTGTGATCAATACCCGGGAGACTCAGATCTAGAAAACGGAACGGGATTGGGAGATGGCGGACATGTGAAAGTGATGTCATCGGGTGGTGGGTTATGGAAAATGGAGTCCAGAAGATCGGGGGTGAGAAGAGAGCCAGCAGGCGTGACAGTACTCCCCCCAAGGAGTCCGAGATGGAGAGAGAACGAGGACGACCACGATGAGCACCTCCTCCTAGACCAGAGCAACCAGGAAGCGCACTCCCGGACCTGTTGCCGCACAGAATGGGGGGACCCTCCTCATGGGACGACCCTGTTGACGACCAACGGACAGGCTCAAGGACGACCACGTCGGTGGCCAGCGGACGGGCTCAAGGACAACCGCCTTGGACGACCACGTCAGCGGCCAGGCTCAAGGATAATCGCCTGGGATGGCCCCTAGGATGTGGAGCAGGACGGGATGGGTGGCAGCAGTGGAACTCCTCCACCAGAGCAGGATCCAGGACATCCGCTGTCGGTACCCAGCTCCTCTCCTGAGGTCCATAGCCCTCCCATTCCACAAGATACTGCAGGATGCAACCTCTCCTTCTGGAGTCCAATAGCCGACTTACAGCGTACACAGGTGCCTCCGACATCGACTAGCGAAGGAGGTGTGGTCTCTGGGGTGACCACGTCCAGCAGGCCAGGGACTACAGGTTTTAAGAGGGAGACGTGGAAGGAAGAACAGACACGGTACTGAGGGGGGAAGCTCAAGCTTGTAAGTAATATCATTTACTTTACTGATGATTTTGAAAGGAATAATGTATTTGGGCAACAACTTCCTACATCCCTCATAAACCTGAAGTCCCTGGTCAACAACCATACTCTATCACCAGGAACGTAGGAGGGTGCGTCATGACGATGCTTATGAGTCTGACGCTTATTGCACTGTAGAACCATCTCAATGCACTGGTGGGTCTCCTCCCAAACCTCCTCACTCCTCCTCATCCAATGTTCTACGGAGGGCACATCTGAAGGCTGAAAAGACCAAAGCATTAATGGAGGTTGATAACCCAGCATACATTGAAATGGTGTGACGGAGGTGGTGGAACTGACAAGTGAATTTTGTGCGATTTCCACCCAGGTTAAGTATGTAGACCAGTCGTTTTGATTATTATGACAATAAAACCTTAAAAAGTTCTTGATTTACTCTCTCACACTGACCATTGGACTAGGGATAATAGCCAGAGGTAAGGCTGACGGTGATACTCAGCCTCTCCATGAATGCAGCCCACACTTGAGAGGTGAACTGAGTACCCCTGTCTGACACAATGTCTTCTGGTATACTGAAAAAATGGAAAACATTAAAAATTAAACAGGGTCTCAGCAGTCTGCAACGCAGTTGGTAACTGTGGGAAAGGGATAAACCTGACACCTCAAGAAAACCAATCAACCACCATAAGTATCACAGTGCTGACTTGTGAATTAGGCAGATCTGTAATGAAATTGACTGCAATGTGTGACCAAGGATGAGATGGGATTGGAAGAGGCATCAATTTAGAGTTTATATGAAATTCACATTTTTCACCCTTGACAAAGAGTTGATGTTCAAGGAGACGAGTGAGTACCTGCCTAACGTGTCGCAAATGAGTAGAATAATCGGGTGAATAAATCAAAATATTGTCTATGTAGGCAATAACAAACCGACCTAGCATGTCCCGGAGGACGCCATTAATGAATGCTTGGAAAACGGACTTCTGTAATCAAGTTGAGACCTCTGTAATGCACGGCCTGACATCACCATCCTTCTTTTTCAGCCCCAGGTGACATGGATGGACGGATACACCCTTGTGACAAAGCCTCCTGTATGTATTCCTTCATAGCGACTTCCTCCGCTTGGGTAAACATGTGATTTGTGGGGTATTTGATTATCAGTTAATTCAATGGCACAATCATACTCCCTGTGTGGAGGCAGTTTGGTAGCATTAACCTTTCTGAAAACCTCTGCCAAATATGAGTACTCTGGAGGGATACATACAGGATTTAGAGTCTCTGGACTTTCTATGGTAGTAGAAATATAGACAGATTAGACAAAGCATGACCATTTTGAAAACAATAAGAGGACCAGGACAAAATCTCTCCATCAGACCAAGAGATGAGGGGGTCATGAGTCTTTAACCATGGCAGTCCTAGAATAATGGCATACTCTGAGGAGTCTAACACAAAAAACCTTAACTCCTCCGCGTGTAGAGCACTGACGTCCACTTTGACGGGTTGGGTGGTTTGGGAGATGACGCCTTGGCTCACGGGTCCACCGTCTTCCGCAGATAACCTCAGGGGTGAGTCCAGGGAAACGACAGGAAACTGGAGCTGAGTAGCAGTCCTGGCCTGAATAAAATTAGCCTCAGCCCCAGAGTCAATTAGAGCTGCAAACACATGAGACGAACCCTGGCAACGCAGGGTGACCGGTAACAACAGAGATTTAGAGATCATACCCGGAGTGGGGCTACTCACCACTTTAGCGTGCTGGGTGGGCTCAGCAAGCTGTCCCGGGTATGATGCCTGCAATCTCCGTGGACGAGACAGACAATCCTGTAACAGCTGATCCGAAGCTCCGCAGGATAAACAGAGTCCTCCATGAAGCCGACGAAGCCTCTCGGAGCCGAAATGAATCAACTTGCATCTGCTGCTCAGGTCTCGGATCATACGTCACTCAGGGAGCAGGACGGACTCTAGATGTTGCTATGGGGACACGTGGGGCTGACTGGGGTGTGCGGACAAAAGAGGTCTGATGGGGAACAGAAGAAAACCCATGCTTTAACTGGTCCAACTGAATGGATAGAGCTATTAGTTCGTCCAAGGATAAGCCGTCATCTTTGCAAACCAATTCTGTGAGGACATCGGGATTAAGCCTGTTGCGAAAAATGGTTAGCAACGGGGGCTCATTCAAACCGCTACCAGCGGCCATTGTACAAAATTCGAGCGAATATTCGGCTACGGATTACCTTGACACAGACGAACTAGTATCTCATCATAGGATTTACCATCATGGGGATGGTCAAACACAGACTTAAACTCAGAAATGAAATGATCATACATATCATTCTCACTGACAGCCCAAACAGCAGTCGCCCAATCCAAAGTCTTACCAGATAAACGTGAAATGACAAAAGAGATGTGGGACTTATCGGTATTAGGTGGAGAATTAGCAAAGTATATGGAACATTGCAACAAGAAACCACGACACTGTTTAGGGGAGCCATCAAACTTATCTGGTTTGCTGACTGGAAATGGATTAGTCGTTGGAGGAGCGACTAATGCATGATCAGTGGCAGATGTACTTACTGAGAGTTGGGCTATCTGAGAGGAGATATTTCTAAGGTTAGCAGAAATCTGAGATAGCTGGGAGTGTTGTTCCGTTTGTTGTTGTGCCAGACTACCAACCGAACTAGTCAGGGAATCAAACAACTGGCTGTGTTGACCAAGCAGCTGACCCTGAGTACCATTTAGAAAAGTCAAATTCAGGCTTTATTAAGCAACTAATAAGACTTTAATAAACCATTAATTTGTGTTCCTTAAAATAAAATGATACCATTTTACACTGTAAAACAACTTTTGACAGTTATACTTGATAATAACACCTTAACAAATGGTGAGGTGTCTTACACTTTCAAATGTCTTAATTCAAATGTATTAATAACTCATTAATAAATTATGAAGTGATTTAAAGCTCCTTTTTAGTGGATATAAGTGTTAGTAACTCATTAACAAATGATCATAGATTTTTGAGATGCCAAGAAACATCAAATCAAACAGGAAACTGGGTCAGCAATTGTAAAATTGGAAACTACATAATGATCTGGGAGCAGCGGTAATAAGTTAATAAGGTTTAGGCAAGTCACAGATGTCCGGAAGTGACCAGCAGTAAACCAGCAGTCATCACTCAACCTCAAAGATCACAATGGTGCCACCTTCATGTCTGGTGTGTTACCACCTGGAGTGCTTTTAGAAGATTGCATTTAATCCCAAAAATGACAATAACA
>JAVGWN010002611.1:0-10964 GCA_034552555.1 Semaprochilodus insignis
TTAGCATGATGCTAACTGCATGTATAATTACTATAGTCATCTCAAACCATGTGGAGGTGTTCAGTAATCTCTCGATTATGTGGTTTCTGACTGTGTATGACTCACTGTTATTGATCATTATTAACACTTTTGTCCATTTTGATGGTTGATTGATGCACTGATAGTGATTTAGCTATGAAGTTCAGTCTGATGCTAATTGACTTTCATTAAGGCTTGGCTGCGTTAGCCTCATAGCGCCATTATAAACCTACAGAAGCCAAATACGTCTCGTCTGGTTGACGGCATTTTGGGTAAACACAGAGTGGACGCGGTAAATTAGCTTTTTTGGCCAGAGTATCCCCTTAAGGTTGCCAGATTGTGCAGATGAATCCCCTGATGCTATTGGTTTTGGATTGTCGGGCTTCTAAGGACACGTTTCTTTTCTTTTTCCGCCTGTGTGAGTGCGAGAGTATATCTGTTTGGTATTCTGGGTGTGTTTGGTTTCCTGAGACTGAGTTGTAGGGGTGGCAGGGAGGTCAATTGGAAGAAATTGCGTTGCAGGCAGCATGGAGGGTTACACACTGAGTATTAGCACAATCCATTTAGGCCCTCCTGTTTGCATTCATCCATGTGTGATTCCCCGTAACGCAGCCATCCACTCACGTGCACGCTATAGATGCTCATATCATGTCCAATCAGGCTCGGATTTCATGAGGAAAGCAAAAGAACCGAACGGCCGAGGGCTTTATTTGCTTGCTTTACAGCCCCTTAGGTTCTGCACGTTATCCAGGCGATTGCACAAACTTCAAAATCCCAGATCATCATTTTGGGTGGAATAATGGCAAATTCCAAACTACATTATATGGCCAAAAGTATGTGGACACTTTACCATTCCCTCCTATATAAGCTTGCTGGACACCCTGTTCCAATACCATAGGCTTTAACCATATGGAGTTTGCAGCTATAACAGCCTCCGGGATTCTGGGAAGGCTTTCCACAAGATTTTGGAATGTGTGCATGGGAATTTGTGTCCATTCAGTCAAACGAGCATTTGTGAGGTCAGACACTGATGTTGGACATGAAGGCCTGACTCAAAGTCTAGGTGTTCAGCGGGTTTGAGGTCAGGGCAGGCTACACCAAACCTCTCAGTCCATGTCTGTATGGAGCTGGTTTTGTGCACAGGGATACAGTCAGGCTAGAACAGGGAATGTTGGAAGCATAGAACTGTGGAAAATGTCTTTGTGTGCTGTAGCATCAACATCACCCTTCACTGGACCTAAGGGTCCAAGCCCAAACCCTGAAACCTCCCCAGACCACCATTATCCCCCATCCACAGGACTTTACTGTCGGTACTACGTGTTCCCTCCTGGATTCTCCCGGAACCTAAAATGATCCATCAGACAGCCAGATAGTGAAGCGTGATTTATCACTCCAGAGAACACGGCTTCACTGCTCCAGAGTCCAGTGGTGGAACTTTACACCACTCCAGCCGACACTTGGCATTGCACATAGTGATCTTAGGCTTGTGTGCAGCTGCTCAGCCATGGAAACCCATTTCATGAAGCTCCTGATGCTCAGTTCTTGTGCTGACACCAGTAATATGACCAGGAATGCCCAAACTTGGATAGAATGAATTGGAAGCAGCCTGGAGTTTGCCTCAGATCCAAAGAGATCTAATCCCTGGCTTTTTTTTCTCTTTTACTGAATTCTTTATCGCTGCTAAAGCTCCCTTTGCTTCCCGCTTTGTTCCCAGCGCATGTCGGCACAGCTTTTTCAGAGTTAGCCTGTCTGTCTGTCGCCATCCGCCACTTTCCCGCGACTGCCTTTGATGCTGAGGACGCCGCGAGAGAAACACTTTCTCAACATCACGGCACACTTTATCTTCCACCAGCCACCAGCTTTTACGTTCCCAGCAGGCCAGAGCAGCCACAAGACACATATATACCCCATATATATATACATATACAAGGCCTGGACAAAGTAACGGAAACACCACATTAAATACGCATACTCACTGGCCATTTTATCAGAAACGCATTCCACCTTTGCTCTCAGAGCAGCCTCAGGGACTTGGTGTGGGTTCCACAATACGTTGGAAACATTCCTTTAAGATTTTAAGATAAAGATGCTTATGTGCAATTCCTGCAGATTTTTCAGGAATTCTTGTTCTAACACACTGGATTCTACTGGATTTGGATCCGGTAACTGGGAAGAACACTGAAGAACAGTGAACTCATTGCTCATGTTCATGAAACCAGCATGCCCAAACCCTGAAACCTCCCCAGACCACCATTATTCCCCATCCACCAGACTTTACTGTCGGTACTACGGATTCCCTCCTGGATGCTCCTGGATTCATCCGCCCAACCTAGAACGATCCATCAGACTGCCAGATAGTGAAGCGTTCCACTGCTCCAGAGTCCAGTGGTGGAACTTTACACCACTCCAGCCGACACTTGGCATTGCACACAGTGATCTCTATGCTGTTGGGGCCAAATTTTGACCCTATCGCCTTTGGCCCTCAGGAGAATCCAGGTTCATCATGTTTTTCCGGTTTTGGGGAGCCACTGCAGTGCCAGATTTCTGTTCACAGTGGAACCCACTGTGGTCTTCCTCTGTTGTGGCCCTCAAGGTTGGACATGTCGCGGGGTTCTGAGATGCTGTTCCTTTCTGGCATCTGGAACCAGTCTGGCCATTCTCCATTGACCTCTCTCTCATTTACATGGTCACCAGAACTTTCCTTATGGTTCTATTCGGAGTTAGTCTAGAGATGCCAAGCATGAAGATCCAGGATCCCAATCTCGCCATGCTCAAAACCACTGAGATCACATGTTTTCTCCATTCTGGTGGTGGGTGTGAACATTGCCTGAACCGTTGTTGGACTGTATCTGCATGGTATTACGCACTGTGCACAGCTGCCACGTGATTGGTTGATTAGATGACAATTGCATAAAGGAGTAGGTATACAGGTGTTCCTAGATCTAGGGTTCTTTATTGGACCTTTAGGAATCTGCACTGTGTATGTTAAGCCCTAGAAAACAAGTGTTTGAGTAGCCGTTAAGGTTGTACTCGAGTTCTCACTCACTCTGTCCTAGAAGCACTGCAAATTCAGCAGGGAGCTCATCTCCCTCTCCTCTTCTGGAATCATGTTCAAGAGGCCTTTAGGAGAGGAGAAAATGAATCGGGCTCTGTAGATCATGATAACAGCAGGCTAAAGAAGGATACGGTGGTACAAGCAGCCGCTTAAACAGCTGTTAGTGTTTGCTGGCTCGTTAAACCGGCTGGTTCCTGTAAAGTTAGCTTCCGGGTGCTTGTTGACCAAATTTACTAAAATGTGAAAATCCGGTTGGGCTGGTAGTTGCCAAGCAGTTCTTGCACTTTCTGAGGTTTTTATTTGACATGAACTGCAGCATAAAGTTGCTATAGCTGTGCTGATTCTGCATCTACACTTTAAACATGTTATTAAGTAGAAAAGAAAAAAAAAAGAAAGAATGTAGGTGAAATTTAGTTGCAAGCAAGTTTCAAGCAAGTCATTTTCAAACAAGTTTAGCTTCAAGCAAGTCCACATACATGTAAGTGGAAAGCAAGTTTACTTTAAAGAATGTTTCAAACAAGTTTAGTTTCAAAGAATTTCAAGCAAGTTTAGTTTATGCAAGTTTCAAGCACATATTTTAAGAAAGCCAGTTTCAAGCAAGCTGAGTTCAGTGGGGGTTTCAAGCTAATTTTAAAGAAAGTTAATTTAATTCGAGTTTAGTGTCATGTAAGTCTCATGCAAGTTTAGTTTAATGCAAGTTTCAAGAATCAAGGTTTCATCAAATTCCATACAGGTTCGGGTACATTTCATGTAAGTTTCATGTTTTAAGCAAATAAGTTTCAAGCAAGTTTCATGCAAGTCATAAGCAAACAAGTTTTAAGCATGTTTAGGTTCGAGCTATTTTTTAAGAAAGTAAGTTTCACACAGGTTTAGTTCTAAGAAGGTTTCAGGCATGTATAGTTAGAGGCAAGTTTTGAGGAAATTACAAGAAAGTTTCGTTTCAAGTTTCAAGCTAATTTCAAGCACGGACGTTTAAAGTTGCATGAGGGTTTCCCCATGGAAAGCCAGCCTAATTTGTTATCCTTCGTTATCATATCGTTTGTTATAGGAAGTATTGTTATTAGAAATGCTTGGCAGTTTGGGTTAAAACTGACTTTGAAAAGTTGCCACTGTTTTTTGTTAATGTTCCGTATTTTTAATGAAATCCTGTAAATCTGTGAACCACTTTAGTCTGCATGCTTTAGCTTTGATCACGGTTGGTTCTAGAAAGTTGGCATGAGCCTATACAAAGTATTGAAAAGAGGAGAAAACAATAATGCCCGTATCTGTTCCTGATTCAATGTGCACATATTGATTCTTCAGAGCCGGTGGGGGGGGGTTATTAATTGTAGGGGATAATTGACAAGGGGATGAAGACGCCGCGTGTAGACATGTTAATTTCGCCTTTTAAAGGCCGCTAAACTAAACACGGAATACATGAAATCTTAATAAGTGCTTGGCATGCTTGATTGCTGTCCGCCCACGAAGAGAGAGAAGGAGAGGGAGAAAACGAAGGAGTGCAGGAGGAGATGAAAACAAAACGGCGCGTCTGATTTGATCAGCGAGCTATCAGTTGGGCCCGGCACTTAATATGCATGCAAATGAAGGTTGTCATAGGTAATTCAGCCAGAGACCTTTGTTGTTACACAGACTAATTAACAATGGCCTACAAAGATGTAGCGCTGAATATTTAACGACAGCGAGGGGTGGGGGGTGGAGGGTGGTTTTGGGAAGTGTTGTGTGTATTATTCATGCGCTCTGACAGTGATTGCGCGTCTCTCTGCACCTCGGCGTCTTGCTGCGGCATCAGCGCTCATCGCCAACGGTGATTTATTCATACAAAACGAGAGTTTTAATTTGATGTGGCGCGTCCCGGCGGTTGAGGATACGTGCCATGTTGTTGCGATGTGGCTGGCTATGATATAACTGTTCTCAGGGCATGTGTACTAGAGCCTGACCGATACCAACGTGTCACTGATGCGGAATTTGAGGAGCTAAACATTCCAGTAAACTGATGATATTGGCTGATATGAACATGGTCATGACCAATATCAGCTTTAAGGAGCTAAACTTTTGTATAACTGATATTGATTATAATATAATCTTAATCCATCCTCTGGACTGACCGTCTCAGGCTGGTGCTTCTTCTGGTTCTCCACTTTTACAAGCCCTAGATGAATCTGCCTCTACATCCGGACTGCTGCACTCAGCACTGTAATGTACGTATACAACTCCCCACAGTGTAGGGTTTACAGGTATATAAGGTATTGTGTGTGTGTGTGTGTGTGTGTGTGTGTGTGTAATGTCACTCTCTGTGCGCTGTGAGCTAATGTAACCAAGGACAAATTTCTTGTATGTGTGAACATACTTGGCCAATACAACTTGATTCTGATAATAAAATAAAATAAAATAAAATAAAATAAAATAAAATAGGAATATGTGATATAATAATATAAATATTGAACATTTTATTATCAATATCAGTACAAACAGCTAAAAATTCTGTTGATCGTTACTGTTGAAAAATTTGTTGCTAATATCAATTTTAAGGCGCTAAACTTGGATATGACTTATTGAGCTATTGAGCTAAAATGTTGTAACCAACATTGATTTTAAAGAGTACAAAATTGAATTAACAAAGAGTAGAATAGAATAGAATGGAATAGAATAGAATAGAATAGATTATGAACATTTGATCTTCAATATCAATACTAAATAACAAACATTTTGATAATCATTACTGTTGCCCAGTATGAAAATTTCATTATTTATATCAATACTAAAAACAAAAATTTCCTAGAACAGAGAATATTGAACTTTTTTTTTTTTACTGATATTGATTTTTTTTTTCAGGAACGAAAGATCTGAATAAACTCATATGAAGATGTTCATTACCAATATCAATATACAGAGCTAAAATCTGGATACCAGTTATCTGATTAGCCAATTCAAAAATGTTGTTACCAGTATCAAATCTAAGAACCTAAAATTTTTGTAGAACTGATATTGACTTATTGTCTGGTCACACTGATCATATTTTATACAACTAAGAATCACTGATATTGATTGGATATGAAGCATTAAATTTCATTAAATTGATATTGGCAGAAACAAAAACGAATTCCAGTAATAAGATTTTTATTGGCAGCTGTTTTTCAGTCGACATGAATTTCCAAATTTATGATTTTACGGATTATAAAGAGTTTTCCAGGAGGAATAATAGGCTGCATAAAATAACTTTATAGCTATCTTCATAACTTTAAACCAGCTAAATAAAGTGTATTTTTCAGTGGCTTGGCAATATACAATTCAACTAAATTTAACCATCAAATAATTCAATTCAAACATGAGATTATATATTGTAATCCTGAAAAGTGATGTTACAGTACAATATACTTTTCTTAGCATGTTGTGAAAATGGTCAATACAAGTTTTATAATAAAGAGAGCAATATTAGTCCCATTAACTGCATTTGTAGGTGTTATATTGTATTGACAGTTTTTGTTTTCTATTCTTTAATTAATCAGAATTTAATTAATTAATTCTTAAATTAACCAAATAAATATTGTGATTGATGTTGCCCATCTCTATGCTACAACTGTTCCCAAAGCCTGTTGATCTGTGGGTAGTAGTAGCACCTGCCACACGTCCGGACTCTTCCTCTGGGGACTACACTCCCCATGATTCCCTGCTCCTTGACTACATCACCTCGAGTGCTATCTCCACCAATCAGGAACAGCTTCCCCGTCACCCGAGTTCTGATTAACCTCACCTGTCTTCCGTTTCCTTGTTGTGTATATGTACCGGCCCTTGTGTTGCGGACCCTAGTGTTGCTTACCGAGCGGGTTTCTATTGCTACCTGTGTTCCCGTGTACGACCCTCTTCTGCCCTCTGGTTTCCGTCTTTGGCCTCTCCCTCTTGTTTGAACGCCTGGTTTCTGATTGTCCTGGTTCTGACCCCAGCCTGTATCTGGACTTACGCCTCGTCTTGCCCATGTCTGTTTGGTCGCTCTGGTTTTGCCATTCTGTGTGTTTGCCGAATCGACTCCCTCACGACCCCGCATTAAAGCCTTGTTGCATTTTACCTCCGCGAGCGTCTGGTTCGCCAATCCAGCGTCACAGCACCACGATCCCCTGAGTGGGATTTACTTATACAGTATAATATTGGAGACACTGAGAAGCAGGAAACACGTTACCCAGGCTCGTAAATCTCCAGAACCAAATGAAGGACCCGTCTGTTCCTACTGTTACAGCAATGTTCGATCAGCCTGTTTGATCAGGTCCTTGAAGGCCACTGCGGAGTTTTAGTGATTTTCATGCTCTAATAGACGCAATTCAACACATGAAGGGGTTGGTAATGAGCTTATTAGAGAAATTAGAGGAGCTATTAAACCCTGAAGTGCTGTGGAGTTTCTGCTTAAGGTGGAACTTCTTCCCTGCGGGCTGTTCCAGAAAAGCTGGACACTGTGTATCAGATGTATGAATATGAGTATCTGAGCAAGTTTGTTGGGTTTTGCTGCATAATTGACTGTTTGAGATGTAAACGGAGTGATGGAGAGCGGGTTTGGTGTGAAATGGTTCAGATGCCCTTTACAGTGGTGGTGGTGGTGATGGGAACCAGGGTTCTCCGTGTCTAGAACACACATATAGACTCTTTATTTACTATCCAAACCTCCATTGAACCTACCGAGCCGAACTGGCTCCTTGTGGGGACCCTTGATACCGTCTGTGGGCTTTGTATGGGGTTGCTTGCTATGAACCCACGTCTATGTGTATCAGTTGTCAGGCTTGTTGATCAGCTAACAGGCTAGCTAGCTAGCTAAGGCCACGAAGGCAGCTAGCTAAGGCTAGCTGGGCAGCCCAGAAAAAGAGCTAACAACCAAAACCTGAAACAGCTCATTAAACCCATAGCCGATATCAGGGGTGTCTACAAAGGGCTAGTGTGTGCTAACGTTAACGTAGCTAGCTAGCATTAGAGCTCACTGGTGCCGAACTTGGTTTTTCTAGATTGGTGTACGAACTGTAACTCAGCTTGTCAACTGCAGACACCTCCTCTTCTCTCTCCCATCACAAGGAAAGACCTAGAATGATAACTGAGTAGCTTTATGGACCCCGATCTGTTCCAACAGCACGGAACACAGAACAGCGGCCTGCTGGAAAGATGAGAACCCCAGCCAGCGCAGTAGAGACTCGGATCTGAAGGTACTGTGTTTAAACCCTTTGTAACTCAGTGGTGCCTCACTGAAGAAGGACGTGATGGTGAAAAGGTACACGGGTTCTGTCACTGTTGTCTGATTTTGGGATATGAAGGAGCGTTTGGACCCGGAAATGGCTGTAACGTCACGCCAGCTGTCAGATTTAACAAGTTGGCTTGCTCAGCTCTCCAGCCTCGTTCCCCTCATGACAGCCGGGAATGCTATAGATGCTCACAGCGTTTTGTTCTTTGTTGTTGTTGTTGTTGTTGTTACAGCCGTGAACCACACACCACCACACCACGGCTATATTTCATCTGTCAGGGTGCTTTATACCTAACACTGGCTGGTGATCACCGGCGGTGGGTGTGGGCTTAGCCGTTTTCTCCAAATCCAGGTCAGATCCGTCCTCCGGTAACAAAGTGATCCTGATTGGTCTACAGGAAGCTCCTCCGTATCTGACATGCGGATGACAGGATTGTAGTGGACAGGAACATCACAAGCTAACTCAAATACTCTTACAGTATTGCGCTCAGAGGTCAAAGGTCGCATGCTTCGCCGTACAGAAAATGCCAAAGCAATAAGCAATTTGTTTTCAGCCTGATGGGCAGCAGGGGTTTGGGTCAGGCTGATGCCGGCTGTCCTGCCGAGCGAGGCCGTCTGATACGGAGTCTGGGTGATGGGCCGTGAGGGCCTGCCGCTGGGTGGCTTCGTCCGGATCGCGCTGGGTGTCGCGGTGCAGTGGAGAAGAAAGGCGAGGCCATGGAGATCATGGTGCCTTCAAGTGATGTCCGAGTTGCTGTACAGCACTGTTTAAAAGGGCTAAGGCACTGTCAATCATCATCATCATCATCATCATCATCATCATCATCATCATCCGTTTCAGAATATATCAGTCTCATCATGACAAGCATGAATGGGTGTGGACTGTTATGGGGAAATTGAATAATAATAATAATAATAATTATTATTATTATTATTATTATTAACAATGTAATAAAGCATTACTCAGTTACTTATATTTATGGTGGCCAAGGTGGTTGTTAAGATGATGCTAGACTGTTCCTATAGTATCCCATGTGGTATTCCAGGTGGTTGCTAAGTCATGCTGTGCTTTTGCTATGGTATTCCAGGTGATTGCTAAGTAATGCTAGGCTGTTCCCGTGGTACCACAGGATTGTTACTAAGGTGATGGTAGGCTGTTCCTGTGGTATCCCAGGTGGTTGCTAAGGTGTTTCTAGGCTGTTGCTGTCATATCCCAGGTGGTTGCTATGGTGGTCCTAGGCTGTTTCCATGGTATCCCAGGTGATTGCTAAGTGATGCTGTGCTTTTGCTGTGGTATACCGGGTGGTTACTAAGGTGATACTACGCCTTGGCCGTGCTATCCCAGGTGTCTGCTTAGGTGATGCTAGGCTGTTCCTGCCGTATCCCGGGATTGTTACTAAAGGGGTGCTATGCTGTTCCTGTGGTATCTCAGGATTGTTACTAAGGTGATGCTAGGCTGTTCCTGTGGTATCCCAGGTGGTTGCTAAGGTGTTCTAGGTTGTTGCTATGGTATCCCAGGTGATTGCTTAGTGATGCTAGGCTGTTGCTATGGTATCTGAGGTGGTTTCTAAGGAATTCCTAGGGTTTTGCGTAGTGGTCCATGTACAGCAGTAATAGCTGTTCAGGCTGATGGGTTATGAGCACAGAGCTGAGTAAAGGTTGGTGTATCATTGGTGACCAGTAGCAGCATCAAACGTCACTTCATCAGCCAGTCAAACTAAACATAATTAGCTTTTGCTGAGTCGTGCTCCAGCTGTGGAGCGAATGAGGGAGGATGTGGCTCGGGGAATCTGATGAGTCGTCCGTCTGCCACTTCTGCTAAATCTCCATGTGGTCGGGCCCGAAGCGCCCGTGTGTGTGCGGTGAGTGTGTGAGGATGGACGAGAGGCGTTCTGATCGGATTTGCAGGCGAGTGATGGCAGCGAGCCGCTAGCCACAGGCGCTAATGCATGCGGTGCGGTCGGTGAAAGACTCCAGAAGAATCTGGTGGTTTCTCCGTGGGCCGAGAGAGCGGTGGAGGGATGAAAGGGGGAAGATAGGGGAGGTGGGGTGAGGGGGAGTCTGCCCCGGTGCACACTGGGGAAATTTTAGCCACTCGGGTGGGCTCTGTGTCCACGGCTTCATTACACATTCCATTTCACTTTAATAAGAGTCTGGAGGAGGAGCACCGGGATATTAATAGAGACATCTTCTGTCCATCAGAGAGACGGAGGAGAGGGAGAGGGGGACACAGAAGAGCAGAGAGAGAGAGAGAGAGAGAGAGAGAGAGAGAGAGAGAGCATTTCTGCTGCCTATTTATGTTTATTGTTAATTGCTTCAGCAATTATGTAACCTGAACCAGAGAGAGAGAGAGAGAGAGAGAGAGAGAGGGAATGAGGTTAAAGTATGCTGAAGGGTTGAGGGGTGGAAAATAGAGGAACTTTGGAAGAAGTGAAGCAGAGAAAGCCAGGAACAGAGAGAGGAGAGAGGAGATGGAAAGATTTAGGCCTATTTAGATGAAAAATGATCAACTGGACTGACTTTGAGCTCTCTCTCTCTCTCTCTCTCTGTCACTCTCTCTCTCTCTCTCTCTCTCTCACCTCTCTCTCTTTCTCTTCTCTCTCTCTCTTTCTCTCTCTCTCTGTCTCTTTCTCTCTCTCTCTCTCTCTCTCTCTCTCTCTGTCTCTTCTCTCTCTC
>JAVGWN010002612.1:0-10964 GCA_034552555.1 Semaprochilodus insignis
GAAGAAGAAGAGTTTATGCATTATTATATCGGGTCTGTCTCTCACTTCTTTATGTTTGCACTATTCAGTTACACTAAATCACTCTGAACCTCCAACCTAACCCTAACTTCACCCTAACCTAACCCAACCCTAACGCTAGCACCTGTTCAGTCAAGCAGTGAGGAAATAGAAATGAATGATGATTTCCATAACACATACACATGATCCTCTCTGCAGTAACTCAGAGCTTCCCACCATGTCTTTTCCAGTTTAACGACACTCAGTGGAATAATTTGAATAGGAATTATGCTTTACATAAACTTATAAAAAAATAAAAATTCAAACAGAAGAAAATTTGGATCTGTAATAGATGTACTGTATTTTAAGCTCATCGGAGAAAACATTTGTCACCTGTGACTGAAACATTTCTAACAGCGTGTAATACCACTACAAGCTCCAATAACAGCTGTGACTGGATTTGGCATGGACTGGACAAGTTTCTGGATGTAGGCCACATCAATGTTCAGACACTCTTACATCTAAGAATTGAACAGTTGAGCCAGATTTGATGGATGCCTTCCCTGGAACAATTCCGAGGAGAATTCCCTGTAGACTGGGATTTTAGCCACTGCTGGTAGACCCGTATGACCGTACACTTCCATACACCTGCAGATTCAGCTACTTCCTTCACACTATGGTCTTTGGCACGCCCAAATGCAGTCACTCCTTTTAGCCAATCATTAACATCTGCTTTGGAGCCATTTTCCACACATGGAACGAGACATTCACTGCACTGTACCACCTCTTCCCAATCTATGGATCCCGTCACTCACACCCCGCAGGTATTTATAGCCCTGTCATCCTCGTTCAGCGCCATCTGCAGGAGATTACCACCTTAGGAGCTTGTTATCCTGTATTACTCACCTTTGTAGCAGATAAACTGCAGTAGGCTCTCGCAGCCTATGTTATTCCATCTGTGTTCAAACTGCTCACAGAATTTGACACAGTTTTCAATTCCAATGTTGTTGGGCTCTCCACTCATCCAGTAGGTGTATGACACGGTTCTACCGTCTGACCATAACCAGCTCTAGAGAGGGAAACAGCTGGTCAGTAAAGACTGTAAAACATTGTACTAAGAGTGAACAAAGATGCAGTTTTGGAAATAGCAGAGTTCTTATGTTCTACAATACACGTCTCACATTAACAAATGATTGCCTTCAGATACTTTTGAATGGCATAATTAAGTTGCATAGCTAATTAAGCTCTCGACTCTAGTTGTCAGCTTTCAACTCTAGTTGTCAGCTTGCCACTTTGTTTGTGTCGCTCTCTGGGTTCTCCTCCGATGCTCCAAACTACATTCCCCATGATTCATTGCTGTGTGATGTCATCACCACATGTTCTCCTTCCACCAATCACGAACAGCCTTCCCGTTCCTCATCCCCAGAGCACTAATCATTCAAACCTGACTGTCATTACACACCCTGTATATATACTCCTCGGTTGGTCTTGCCTCTTTGTGAGGTGTTGTCAACTTCTGTGGTGTCTGCCTGTGTACCGGTTTTGAGCTCTGTTTGGTTTTATCCCTGGATTTTCCCTTTGTTTGGTTGCCTGTTCTTGCTGTTTGGTTTTGACGCTCTCTGGTTTCTTGGTTCATGGCTTTGTCTCATCCCTACTGGGATGTTTGCTCTAATTGTGTCATATAGCTTACTGGTTTGTTGTCCCAGTAAACCTGGTCTTACTTTTAGCTCTGCAAGCGTCGAGGTTAGCCTTCAAATGCTACAGTTCGTTGTAAGTAGTCGATTCTTCTACTGCTGAGCAGTTGATTGATTCTATTCAATATTGTGTACATAACTGTAAATTCTGATCCTTTTTAATTTTGCTTTCGTGCTTTTGTCTTGCTATCTGATTTCGACCCGAGGAGGATGGGTTCCCCTTTTGAGTCTCGGCTCCTTTTGAGGTTTCTCCCTCTTGCTCTGATGGAGTTGTTCCTTGCCACTGTTGCCCTTGGTTTGCTTACTGGAGGCTTGGGCCTGGATTCTCTGTAAAGCTGCTTTGTGATGACAACTGTTGTACAAGGCACTACATAAATTAACGTGACTTTGGCTTTGATTTTAGATGATCACAAAGTACGTCATGGCAAATCAATAAGCCCTAAAAATGAGCATCTGAACTTATCAATCTCAGTGTGGTATGGCAACTGCTCCGCATCAGACCGCAAAGCCTTCCAGCGGGTGCTGAAAACCCAACGCATCACAGGCTCCCAGGTACCCACCACTGAGATCATGTACCATAAGCGCTGTCTGGGCAAGGCAAGAATCATCATCATCATCAAGAACGTTTCATATCCTAATCACAGACTTTTTACGCTCCTCCCATCTGGCAGGAGGTACAGGAGCCTCCGCTCCCGCACCAGCAGGCTCAGGAGGAGCTTCTTTCCTGAGGCAGCGACCCTGCTGAACTCCACACCACCCCTTTAACTGAATCATGGCACTCACTGCACTGAACTGTACTTAGGCCCTATTTATAATTTCAGAGTCTGTTACTGCACTCTTATCTGCACTGTTACTGTACATACTGTATATATACACAGTATTATACAGTTGCTCTCACAGTACATACAGCCTACATTGTATTCTCTCCACTCACTCATGTACATATGTATATTATATTTATATGACCATCTGTATTTTTCTACCGCTCCACTGTCCATAATTGTACATATTGTCACCTTGGCATCGCTTGCCATGGTTGCCTTCTGCACTTCATATGTAGTAATACTGTAATTTGCACTTCTGGTTAGATGCTAACTGTATTTCATTGGATCTGTACCTGTAGTCTGCACAATGACAAAGTTGAATCTAATCTAATCACATGAATACAGGGCTGTACAATGTTATGGAACACTGTCAGGCTACCTCCGCAGTGCGGTGATAATCAATCCATAAATAAGCAGTAGTGCAAAGACCAAAACACACTGACTATATGAAAGCGAAAATGTTAGAGGAGGAGTTTCCTTACACCGCTGTAGCCCAGTCCTATCCAGTAATCGCCTGCTGTCCCATTGAGCATAGCTATCACAGTGTCCATTTCCTGTTGGCTCTCAAAAGTGGCCAGGTCAATGAAGTTCTCTCTGCAGTAGTTCTGAGCTTCAGTCCAGGTCTTCTGTTCATTCACCAGATGAAACTGACGAGTCCCACACAAGGAGAGAGTCCACAGAGCTGTAGAGGTTAAAAGCTCTCATCAGCATCACAGTACAGTAATGAAGCAGCAGAGAGTCTTACAGATGATCATGAAGCTACACTGACCTGAGAACAGCAGCAGCACATACAGAGCTGAACTCATGACTGTGGAGAACCAGAGAGAAGTTAATCATTTCAACATCAGAACCATCTTTATTACCTGCTATGGACTGGCAGAGGTGTTAGCAGCAACTCAGGCTGAAAGGCTCTCATTAATAGTGAACGGAAGGGAGCAGATCTGACCGTCTTCAGGAAAGGTAAAAACCTCTCTGCATGTGTTTCATGAAACTTACGTACAACGAAAGTACAACAGAGGTTTAAGCGCAAATGATGATACAGCTTCAAACACTGGCCAAGCAACACCTCATTTGCATATCATTTACATCAAGCACGTCTCAGTTCCTGTAGGTGTTTCAGTAAGGCCCAATAACATGTACATCATTCAGCAGCTGGTGAGCTAATCACTGTGCCTGTAGGCAGAGTTTGAGTACATCGGTTCCCCGTACAGACCAAACTATACCATGTTAAAATTCCCACCCCTGGACAAAACTAGATATCAAACAAACAAAACATAGTAGTTTTTTAGGAAGGTAGAATCATATAATTGTGTAGACATATATATTATAGTTGTGTATGTTGAAATACTTTGCACTTCTACTCACCATAACCTTTCTTCTCTCTAGGTATGAGCGCTGGGTTGGGTTGCCAGATAGTGCACTTATGCTATACATGTCTGTATATTATTCTCTCTAGGTATCAGCACTGGCCCTTGTTCGGGCAGTGTCTGAGCACAGGGCGAGTTTTAGACTCTAACCTCTTTATACTAGCTGGGAAACATCAGCCGACGGAACACTAAGCACGGTTGTAAGTTGCTCTGGATAAGACCGTCTGCTAAATGCCTTAAATGTAAATATGAAATACAGAGGTGTTAAAAGATTCCTGAAAAAACGGAATTCCGGACACCTAATATGAAACAACTGCCCTATCCGGAACTTCTGTTATGATGCTGATTTACATGAAGTTCCAGGGAACCATGCAAATAAACAGAGATCTATGGATAGACAGTGAACCGTATCAGGTAGCTTAAAACGACTACAGCAGCCAACTGTGACGTCTAGTAGTCTCCTGGATATAATAGTTTAATAGAATGGAATTCTGAAATCTCAACAAGTAGTCCAGATGTAATCATGCAGGTCAACTTTAGATGCCAAAGATGTGAAAGGCCCGTAACATCCAATTTATGTCACTAATTTCAATAATTTAATTTTTAACTGGATCCCACAGACGTCTCTTTCTGACTGACTTTGATTCTCAGCTCTTTTCATATTAACTGTGTTTACCACATGGGTATCCGAGTAAGAGGACTCTTAGCACACGCCTATATTAACGTGGGTACACTAAATAAAGAGAGTATGTACTCAAACTAGCTTGGGGTAACCTTGGGGCAGTGCTCTCCAAGAGGGGCTGAACAAATAAACAGGGCAAGTTGCAGGAGAAAAGTGAATATCTGACTGATAAGAGAAAAACAAGATGCTGTTTTGCCATAAATAGTGAGCTAGCACATGTGTGTAACTGGAGACGTGCTGGATGTAGGCTAGGTTTAGCCAAGTCGTTGAGTAGTTATAGGAGTGTTTGGTAAAAATCAGTAGGTACTTGGAAAAGAAAAACCTTTATCAAATCTAAGTGACTACAGAATTACAACCAAAATACAATAAATTCAGATTTCTTTTGAGGCCTCTGTTCTAAACACTGACATGCTGGTATCACATCTCATGAAATCATCAAGTTAAGCCAAAAAGAAGAAACTATAGACATAAGGAAAAGATTTTGAGGGGACCAGCAAATAAAGCCCTGCAGTACCAGACCCCCAACTCCCCCCCCCCCCCCCAATCAAAATTCAGCAGTAATTAAGGGAAAGAACCGTTAAACTACAGCGTAANAAAGGCCCGTAACATCCAATTTATGTCACTAATTTCAATAATTTAATCAATAATTTTTAACTGGATCCCACAGACATCTCTTTCTGACTGACTTTGATTCTCAGCTCCATCAATTTCTGATTGAAATGTTTGTAATTTTCATATTAACTGTGTTTACCACACGGATATCCGAGTAAGAGGACTCTTATCAGCACAGGCCTATATTAACTTGGGTACACTAAATAAAGAGAGTATGTACTCAGAAGTAATTAAGGGAAAGAACCGTTAAACTACAGCGTAAATGATGGTATTACTACATTATTGCTGTCCAAAAAAACATGCATCTCCGTTTTGTTTTTGGCCTCTCCTGTAAAGTTACCATTTGGAGATACCTGTTTTCCTTTGGGCAGTGATTATATGTAGGTTAAAGCTAGAAACCAGGTATTTAAGCTCAGTAACAGATCTGAATGAAGGTCTAAAGGTGTTTCTTACCTCTTTCCAAAAGTCGCTCCGAGTTGTGCTGTTAGTCAGTGGGTCTCTGGAACACAATGCCTGAAAGCTGTTTGTTTAATTTTCCATTGTACTGATTTACATGAAGTTCCGGAGAATAATGCAAATGATGCTCATTATCCTGGTCATGGCTGCAGTAAGGGTTGCTCTGCGCGTGCGCATCATTGTGGATCTTTTTTCTTGTAGCGTGCATGCAACTGCATGTGTAAGGGGGCGTGCAGCGCCATCCGCCACCAGCAGGGGGCGACGCAGGCACAAATATCTCCCAGGGTAATCAGCAATGACTACATGCACCTGCCGGTGCTCTATTTAAGACAGTGCCAAACAGCGCTCTTCATCGCACCATTTAGAGGGGCGAACGGTATGGTAGACACCTAAGAGAAGATAAGAGAAAACAAACAAACAAACAAACCAACCAAGCAAGCTGAATAGAGCTTAACTGAAAGAGGAGAACAAGAGGAAAAGAGAGAAAAACAACAGACTGAGTCGAAAGGGGAAAAGGAAACAGATGCAAAGAAAGCAAGCAAGGAAAGAGAATTAATTTCTGAGCTGGAGGGAAAAATAAATCCAGCTCTGAAAATAAAATAAAATAAAACTCTGAACTGTGAAGGAATAAAAGCCATTGTGTTAGTTTAAGAGAATTGTTTTTCTGTTGTATAAAGTCCCTCCTTTGTTTGAGCCATACCTACGCGGTGTCTCTGTTTGCCATTTTCCTGCCTTCAGTTGTTTTTTTTGTTTCCTGGGTGGCGCAGTGGTAGAGCACAGGTTTCACACACCACCGATCCCCACTGTGCATAAGCTTAATCTCCACCATTCTCTCAATTCAGTGAGAGAGAGCTTCACCCACTGTAACAATTCTGATAACGTACATGTAGTCCTCTGTAACTTCCCACTACTGCAGTGAAGGACTGGTTTGGCCGGCCCCGTATCCCTGCACTTGGGTCCTCCCCACAAAGCCATACCGTGACAGCATGCGTGACTTTTTCATCAGATGGCTGTGTAGAGAGTACATATAAACTCCTCAGTCTTCATCTATAATATGAAGGAATTCAGTCAGATTGGTGAAAATCTGTGTGTCTAAACATAACCAGTGAGAATTCAGGGGTGCAAAAACCTTCAGCGTGGTTCTACACCGGTGGTGTTGAAATTAATATGTTTGAGTCTCTATATTCTGGTTCATGTCGCCAAACTTTCAGATCGCCTGTACAAAAGAAGTGATCCATGAAGAAGAAAAAAAAAAAAAAAGGAATTGATCTGTTGAACCCAAGTTGAATCCAAAATGGCCGTCATGTTGGTGACAAACACTGTTTTCAGTCACTGGAGAAATTGTCAGAAACTCTGTTTAATGTCCAAATAGTGCTAATTTTAATATCACTAATAGGACTTGTTACATGTTTACACATAAATATACAATTACTCTTACAATGAAAGCTTTAGCCCAAGTTCTGCCAGGAAGACTCCAATGCTACGTCACTCATTCATTCATTACTCTGGCCGATCGTAGTGTGCCACCGGTCTTTAACAGGGTTCAACTTACCCTTATGCTTTGCCGCTTTCAGGTGCTGACGTTTCTACGGTCTCCTCCTTCCTCCCCACTAGCACCAGGTTGGCCCCGGTGCTGTTGTCCAGGGAGTAGGATCCGCCCCTGCCATTCATATCCGGCAGGATCTGCGAGGGTCTGAACGCTTCAAGACCAGGACCGGGCCAGCTGCATCCAAGTGTTACCGGCCTCAGGCCTAGGGGATACCTGGGCACGGTACAAACACCGTTTTCCCTTAGAAAGAGAGAACGGACACAAAGTTATGGTGTGCACAGCTCACGCCTTCCTTTATTATTACAAAAATACACATGAAATTGAAAAATACTACTATATCTAAATATTAAACTATCTAAAATCATTCAGTACACACATACTTCCCAATAGCATCTCAAACAAATACAGAATATAATTAAACTACATTTAGACAAGAAAATAACATAAGAAACCAACACACAACATAAACCAATTAATAAACAATGAAAAACACATTCATGATTCATTTAGCTTAAAGAAAACAAATCAATTGACAAATAACCAAATTCAAATATAAACAAAATATACATATATATAAATCATACAAAACATTTACCCTTATAAAGAAACACAAACTAGAAAATACCAACTAAAGATAATCAAATAATACATTAAAGAAAGACACATACCCAACCAAACCAAAGTGCTACCCCCTAAACCCAACCCCTGCAATCAACCCCAACCACACAAGCAACAAACTTCACAGCTGAGTTAAAAGGGGGGATATTAAAGTGCAAATGCAAATAAAGTGCTGACTGCTAGACCTTCATAGCATCAACCGAGACAGACGCAGGAGTATATTAACTCAAACACGAATTTCAACCATATACAACCACTAGTGTAGCCTCCATTCATGGCTACCCCATGCACCATAGCCCGGCTAATGCTGCACGGCGTGGTGCATTCACGACTACTCTACGGTCCCAACAGCATAAAATTGCACAAGACCACAAAGGCAGATGAAATAGATTCTAAAACCAGTCAGATCGAGGCACTAATAGATAAAACCAAGTTTCCATACCTTAGAAAGAGAGAACAGACACGAAGTTATGGTGTGCACAGCTCACGCCTTCGAAGCACTTCTGCTTCACGGGCAGTTTTATGCCTACCCGCCGTTCCTCCAAATAAGGAGCGCCCCCTGCTGGCTCAGTGCCTTTACCCCAGTTAATCCCCCTGCTGCTCTGCTTGTAAAAATGCAGGAAGTTTATTAAAACAAACCCAACAAAAGAACGACAATGAAAAACATTAGGCACCAATTGAGAAGATGTACATACATTTAAAAGAATGTATGAGGGATATTAATTTAGCTTTCTTTATACTTTTTGTACCCCTTTACACAAACCTTACATCACCAAGCGCAATGCAGAGCGTCGAATGCAGTGGTGTAAAGCGCCGCCACTGGACTCTAGAGCAGCTACTGGCAGGTATCCTGTAAGTCTGGAAGTTTGTTACCAATGATGGATTCTGCTGTCTTCACCAATGTCTTCAGGGCCTTGTGGTCATAGGCAGTGCAGCTGCCCTTGATCAAGGCACCTATCCCCCGAACTGCTCCCCGGGTGCCTGCGGACAGGGCTGCCTACCACACACCAGGCAAGTAAGACTTCACAGATGGGTTAAATGCTGTAGAAACATTGCTCTTGGTGCAAACAAAAATGGTTCTAAATTCTGTGTTTATTTGAAGACATAAGAAACCAAAGAACTACCAATACAACGACATAACTGACTTCTACAACCTCAATCCCAAAACAGTTGGGACGCTGTGTAAGATGTAAATGAATGTAAATAAACACAGAATGTAATGGTATGCAAATCTCATAGAGCCATATCTGACTTACAAAAGAACATAGAACACATATCAGATGTTGAAAGTGAGACATTTTACCATTTCGTGAAGATTATTGACTTCACGCATCTCAGAAAAGTTGGGACAGGGGAAACAAAAGGCTGGAAAAGTAAGTGGTACCAGTAAAAATCAGCTGGAGGAGGAATCTGCAACTACGTCACGTGACAGGGCATAAAAAGAGCTTTTAGAGAGGCAAAGATGGGCAGAGCTTCAGCAATCTGCCAAAAACTGCATCTAAAAACTGTAAAACGATTTCAGAAAAATGTTCTTTTTGGACATCCCACCATCTACAGATTCAGAGGATCTGGTGAAACCCCTGTGCGCTGGGGACAAGGCCGACTGTTGTAAAAAGCATGGCGCGACTCGACTAGGCTAGTGCAAAGACTGCCCTTGAATGGATACTGAACCAACTCGTTGGAGGTGGTGTCTGGATACTTTTGGACACAATTCCAAAGTGTTGGGTGCAGCTGCCATTCAGAAGCCTGAATCTTATCTGGACCTGTTCAGTTCTTTCCAAAATACCAGTTGACAAAAACAGCACAGGACAAAAGCCAAACCAAAGCCCAGGTGCCTGGCAGGATAGGTTTTGAAGATCCGGTCTTCGGAGTTTGTTTCCTTCAGCTTATGCTCCAACAACAGAGGGGACTAAACTCAGAGCAGCCCTTTTTGTGCTTCTGTTTTGATGCTGCTTTACGTGATGTTCCAGGAAACGTACAAATGAACAAAGATGCACATGTGGCGGGGTGGAGTAAAGTAACATGCATGACTACGCCACCTAGGGGAATTTCACCCCTAGGAAATATAACGAGCACTTAAGACCCAGAAAAAGCAAGACACAGGTTCGAACACACTTGGAGACCAGAGACGTGCTTCCAACACTTAATCAAGGTTTATTAACAATTGACTTAAAAAACAGTCACACAGGACAGGCCAGGACAAGCCCCTTTCTTAAACACAGATACAAGTAACAAAACAATTAATAAAATTCAGTTTAATATTCTATGGATCCAATTACATTTTAATAAAACCAAACACGTGACCATACCGCACACCTCAATGACACCCAAAGTACTCTAAACTACAGGACCGGTGAAAGGGAATCCACACTCAAATCCGTCTGCCTCCGCTTTAGCCCACAGCTCCTGTCCAGAAGAGAAAAGAACACAATTAAACAGGTGGTGGAGGGAGAGACCAATAGTTAATAACTAAGAAGATAAAGACCACTCATCTGTCTCAGTTCTCTCAATGAGTTGGATACAAACTGCTGGTCTTATCTTACAACCCCCTTCGCACCACACCAAAAATACCACACACACACACACACACACACACACACACACACTAACAGTTTTGCTAAAAAAAAAAAAAGAAAGAAACAAAGGAAACCGCCAATAACAAATTGGCTGCAATAACTAAATAAGCCACAAATCAAAATATGGTTAACACTGAACCAAAAAAAACCTAAACAAAGGCCACAGACGAGAGGACTATAAAGATAACCAAATAGAAGAAAACAAAGCAAAATGATAATGAAAGAAAACCTAGAAATAGCAGAACAGCAGACAAAACAGCACTGCAGGGAGCTGGAGACACAAGCCAGCACAGCCTGGACTAAAAACCTACAAAATACACAAAAAGAACTAAAATGATCAACTCAACGATAATCAGTCTGAGGATGGATATAGCTTATACCTACCAGCATCCAGCCTGCAGTTTCCCGCCCACGGTGAGGGTCAGAATGACGGCCCAACAAACACAGCGGTGCAACACGGCCGCTATCCCCACTAACCCCCAATCCCAGAGAAACAGTTAGCTGAAGTCACAGTTACCCGGCCAAAACGTGTACAAGATGAGCACACGTACCTACAGAGACGCGGAGAGAAACAGCGCTAACAGAGACG